>JANCMC010001371.1:1447943-1640683 GCA_024363005.1 Charaxes varanes
CTATATATGTAATATAAGAGCGAAAGGCCAACCATTACGAAATCTGGAAAACCGCGGGACTTAAAATAATGAAATTTGGCAAAGAGGTACTTGATAGTTAGAAGACATTTGCTAACGACATCTGTTATGGTATTCAAATGGTCTTCGTAGGCGTTACTTTGGGTTAATGCAGACGCAAATCAAAGGTAGAAATAGTTTATTTACAATTTATAGAGGCAGGTATTTGGTAAGTTACCAATGGTTTAGAGAGTCGGGCCATCGAGAAGACCCAGCAAGAAACTCGTGGTCAGTATTTTAAACCAAAATACATCATTAGAATTATAAATCCAACCAGCCAGTAATTAATATTCGAAATTTACAATCAAGTACTATGATTATAATTCGTTATTATTAAAAAATATAAATAACCCTAGAGAAGCGACATGTAACATCGATATTGTAATCGAACACTTTTTATTAAATAATATTTTGAATTTTGAAAATGTGTTTGTTTATTAGGTTTTTGCGTCTTATCCGATTTTTTATTTATAATGTCTAAATCACTGTTAAGTACATAGAAAGATATTCCCGTAGGTATCATCCGGAAAGTATAAAATTTCGGATTTGAATAGGTTAAACCACAAACTTTAAAAATTAGGTTTACAACTTTCCCAAGTATCTGCTTTAGCCCCAAAAATTTCAATATTTCAACAGAAGTTAACGTTTTTTGAAAACAAAAAACACATTATAAATTTAAGGATTATAATTTACTGCAAAACACTCGAAGTTGACAATACGTCACCTTACGTTAACAGTGCGTTCCACTAAGCGTCACCTCGACGTTTTCTTCACGACCGTAACGATCGCAGTCTCCAAATGTCGAATATCTGAATGAGAACTTTAAAACGTTGCGATCGCTTATTGGAACGCACTTATAATATACGATAACGTCACACGCTCTGCTGGGTGTTTTAGCTATCATGGCGGATTGTTGTAAAAATAAATATGTATATTAAGCTTTAGGGTTTTTCTACAGGGGCAAACGAGCAGGCAGCAGGCACCTAAGTGCCTACCGACGCCCATGGACATCTGCACGACTAGAAGGTCATAGGTATTTTGTCCTTAGTATTTAGTTCTTAGGTTTAAGGTTACTTAATTGAATAAAGAGAATTATTATTATTATTTTATTATTATTATTGTATATAGCCCTAAATAAGCAACACCACCAGGTGATTTCTAGTTCGTTTAAAATGTTATATTAGTACTTGAATCTGAAGAGTGAAATTGACTGAAATAAAATTTAATCTATCATCTGTCTATCGATCTAGCCCTTTTTAATATATTACATGAGGGAAACGGGCTCTGCACCATCAGGAGGCTCGCGGAGGCATTCTAACCTTTAAATAGGGGTAAAGGCCGCCGGGAACTCTCACAAACCGAACGAAATGCGACAACAATATCATTACTTAACGTGACGCAGAGGAGTTTGGGTCACCAGGCCACATTCTAAAATTGTAATAAAAATTTTCTACAGTCAATTTCCTCGTAACAAACATGTAAATACTATCTTTTTTGTGATTAGCCTTTGTCTCGCTGCTGTGCAAAAGCTCCCTCTAACCACACCTTCCTATCCTGGGCTATTTGAATCCATTTCTTTCCCGCAAAGGCGTCTACGTCTTTCTCCACCTCTTCCTTGACCTACCAGGTCGTCAACGGCCACTGGTAGGAGTCCATATTGTCGTTCCATTCACCCAAGACTATTACTGCCCTATAAACAAGTAATTATAAATTTCAGGAGGCAGTAAATACCACCACATGGGTAAAACTAGGACACGATCTATGTCGTTTAAAGAGGCATGCCTGTTTAAGACGTTGACCTGTATCGCCGTACAAATAGTTTGGATTGCGCTCGGCCGACAGCGATTTTGTCAGATTGGTAAAAAACTATATATCCTCTTTTCTGAACATTCAGTGGCGTAACTATAACGTTTAAGGCCCGCGGCAAATTTATATCATTCTTCTTCTACTTCTACAAAGCGTTAGCTCGGTCTCGTCCCAGGGTCCGCTTAAATTGCAGAGTACGTGGTTGTGGGACGAGTTATGATGAGTTACTATCGTTTGACATAATTCCCGGAACCCCCACAATCTCACAACTAATATCACTCAGTGACATTAATCGGGACCTAGTTTATATGTGGAGAGAAGTTCCCGAGTGACAACCGACTGAGCAGCCACATAGCGGCAGTGCGTAGGAGCAGGGATGTATTGTATGGAGGAGACCATCGACAAGTGCGTATAGATTATAAGATTTAATTTGAAACCCAACAAACAGTTTAAATTAACACCAAAAAAGGTTTCTCTCAAGTTTAATTTTACGCGGACAAAGCCCAGGGAAATAGCTAGTATATGGAAATAGCTAGAATAATAGTAGTAGATAGCTAGTGTATTCTAAACACTTTTCAAATTTTACCGGTCAAAGTCGGGCCGACCCAGCTAGTATGCAACGTTCGGCCTAAAATAATGCTAATGAATTCAAAGTATTTCGGGGTGTATGGAAAGTGGTTGAGATGCGTCTCATTACGTCGGGACGTTTGATAAATGAGCCTATTGGAAAACGCCTTGGCACGCCTCCGGCGTCACGATGACACTTATAAATTACTTTTATATTGTCTATTCACACCTAAGCCTCTGATATTGACAACCCACTTGGCATAATGGGTCGGGATTCGCCTCGTAGTTCGGTGGCCCTGAATTCGATTTCCAGAATTTCTTATAAATAATTAACTTCCATTTCGTGCCTTGCATAGACATCTCGAAAACCGATACGTCCTTGGGATTCTGAAGCAAAAACCGCACTTATTTCTCAAAATATAATAAATCACATTACTGATCAGAAATATATATTTGATGAAATCATGATGAGCGAAATTATAAGGGTTCCTTTAGTACTGCGGAACCCTAAAAAGTCAGTAAAGCTGAAGTGGGATTGGACTGGGCATGTGGCTCGAATGGACCCGCAATGGTCGTTCCTTGTAGTACTACGGAACCCTAAAAAAGATCTAGCGAATGATTAGGAATACTTTATGTTCGCCTAATTCATGACCAAGCGTTAATCTGTTAACAACAAATTAATAACCGTTCAGGAATACACTGTAAAACATGCTCGTCTCATGTACTTTGCGAAGCGTTAATTATTTAAAAATAATGCGCGTAAAAGCATCGCTAAGCGTTATTTTGTTAAAATGAACATCAAGAACGTTAAGTTCCACCTAACTAGTGACTAAGCGTTAATCTGTTAACAACAAAAGAATAACTGTTCAGGAATACACTGTAAAGCGTTAGTTCGTCTCATTCATTTTGCGATTAGACCAAGTTAGACGGCTAGTTGAAATGCTTGGCGAGAGTCCAGTGGCGGTAAATTAACTCCATTGTTTTTTATTTTCAGGTAAATCGCCGAACGATACGAGTCTTCAGGACACGTTGGCCACTGGCAGCCATCGCGTGACGTCATCTAATGCTTTATTTGGCGGGATCTTGTTTCCGCGTTACGAACATTTAAATTGTAAAATAGAATTTTCGGCAACGATATGGCCGCCGAGATTTTTGATATTGTTTAAAGATAAGGAAATGAAGAATTAATTGCCGATATTGTAACTGAGTTATCGTAGTAAAAAATAATAATAATAAAATCACAAATTTACGTGACGAATAAAATGAAAAAGTTTAAAAAAAAAACTACTTTAAACATTTCTGATACATATCGTTTTTGTTATACAATTTAAAGTTTACTAAATAAGAGTAAAGGAAGGAATGAAGTTAAAGGATATAAAGGTAGATAGAAAGAAAAAAAAGGATAAAAAAATTGAAAGGATTTATATTTTATCTGAATGTTAGTCACTTTCAACAACTTTCTCTTAAATATTTTTAAAGCGAAATATGTCATAGGCATAAAGGCATCAGAAATTAATGAGCATATTCTGTTATAATATGCAACTCTGGAAAAATCCTCGTCGTATTTGGCTTTCGTCCAAGTGCTCTTTATAAGTTTCTTTTTAAAATCCCACAAAACTCGTAGCAAACAATGATATATTGCCTGCAGCGAAATATATGGGTTTGTCGGCAAATAAATTATGATTTATGTTTTTGTTGGCAGGGAGCAGGGTCGACTCGAGCGCGTCATCTCAAAGGAATATTTGGACAGAAAATCCCACTAACTCCAGAAGTGCCGACATGGTTGATACCTTCGATTTTTTCGTCAAAAGTAAGCTGATAATTTTGCGGACAGGAAACTCATTGCACATTACACGGTTGTGGGTTTTCGAACATGGAACTGAGTAGAATATTTTGATTCGTTGTTCTGCGGTGGTAAAATTTGGCAGCCAGAGTGCGGAGTGATCCGATATTCAACGATTCTTTGTATTGGAAAAACATATGATAATGTCGAGCGATGTTTTTATTGAAATCGGACACTTTACATGCCTAACCATCATTGGAGCTAACTCCTACACCGGTCCTTGTCACAGTTTGTCACTTTTTCAAAACCATCACATTTGTGATATCATGATAACAGCAATTCCTTATTTTCTCTCTCTCTTAATTATATTATTAATGCCGGAACCAGAGATAGCTTTATTTGAATGATCATTTCAATGATTATGTAGCGTGGCCGGGGGCTTTGTGTAGCTGCGCAAAGTTTTGCAGTACTTTGTAGACTTTAAGGACAAGGACAAAAATGTACCAACACTCTGAGCTACGTCTGGCTCCGGCAATTATAACTGGTGTTATTTCAATTACATATCGTATAAATTCGAATGTAACGCTAATGCTTCCGATCACAACACTAACAAGTGGCCCAGGTGGACAGCCAGGGGTCAACGGCAGACTCGACAGGAGTCTACGTTGGCGTGACAGAAAAATGGGGGAGTAAATTCAAAAGAGGGTGTCCACGAAAAGTTATATCTGCTTTTAATAGTGAAGAATTAAAATGTTGGCTTGATTTTTTGATAATATGAATTGATAATATGAATGTAGGCAGATAATATTACATTTTTGATGTTTACTCACAGCACAATCAATTTATTAGTTATTCCTTTTCTTTTAATTAATTCGTGGTTGGAATTCGCAACGCAAATATTTATAGTAAGATCTAATCCTCACAGTTTTGTCGAGTTGTGGGAATATGGTAGAAATGGTTCCGGTAGATCCCCTACAGTTAGTAGTTAAATGATGTAAGGGGTAAATGAGAAAGAAATTTTTGGGAAACTCTTCTTTAAATTCTACACACGATAAAGAATTTTGAGCAACTAAATCATACATGTTCTGATGAGAAGTTATTTAATCTGATGTCAGAAAACTTCTACCCGCATTAACTTTATCTAATAAACCACACAAAACCTTAGTTCTTGAAGCAGTGCCAACTTCCTGCGCTGAGTAAATTTCCTTCAAAGCGATTGCATCCATTGTTGCATTAAGTTTGCGGTTTGGAAATCTAGCATTCTTCAATTCTCACGTTCACCTCGCTTAGTTTGCAAGTGATTGATGCAATCTAATGGGAAAATAAATGATTAATTGGTCCAAAATGTTACGAATATACATATATTATTATTATATTTATTCATAACTGATTTATTTTTTACATCTCTTCGATGTGACAGTATAGACTATATAATAGTCACTTAAGTGATGAACCGCCCGCTCGTTTGCCCCTTGTAATATTAAAAAAAAAAATAGTATAATAACACAGACGTCTCCCCCTATGATTAATGAATCTAACTTTCCTATATTTTACAGCAAAAAAGCACTTTAGCAACAGAAAATGAATTCATCCATTCGGAAATGCGCAGTAATGCGAGCATAGACTTTGTTAACAAGCAACTAACTTTACGCATCATTTGGATAATGACTGCTTGGGAATTGTAAATGATGTAATCATTTTGCATTAACGGATGCATGATTTTTCAACAATAATAATATAACAATATTGTGCTTTGTTATAATTTCATTCATTTTTTTTTATTTTTTTTATTAGCCCATAATGTCCCACTGCTGGGCAAAGGCCTCCCCACTCTTTGACCACTCTCCTCTATCTAGAGAAATTAGTATTTTCAGAAGGTAAGAAACTATAAACTTAGCTTAGGTAAAGAACTACTGAAAGGTAAGAAACTGCTTCTTTCTTAAGAATGATTTGGTTAAATCTAAGCTAACTTAACAGTTTAGCTGATCTAACCTTAGAGTTGTCATTTCAAGTTCAGACCTTTGCAGCTTGTTATCTACGTTGATTTCTAAACACACTCACTCTACAATAGATATTGCGCTTAACATATGTTAAAACAATTTTCGGCATGAGTTAACACTACTATAGTCATATAGTCTATATATATATATATATATATATATAACATATATATACAAAGAGTATGTTTGCTTACTTGAACGTGATAATCTCAGGATCTACTGGTCCAATTTGAAAAATTCTTTCAGTGTTAGTTAGCCCATTTGTCGTGGAAAGCTATAGGCTATATTTCTTCACGCTAAAATTCAATTGAAGTTTTTACCTAATTTTACACAGACGAAGTTGCGGGCACAGCTATAATATATCTCTATACATATAAATGAAATTGAAGTGTTCGTTTGTAACGTCGAAATATTTTTTTCTATCCATTACATATGACTAGAGTATATAACAATACCTAGAACAAAAGTTAAAATTATTTTGTGTCTGTCTGTTTGTTCCGGGTAATCTTCGAAACTGCTGAACCGATTTCGAGCAGCCTTTCACTGGCAGATAGTGAAGGTTGCAAGGAGTATTGACTACTTCAGTTTTAGAAAAATACTTAGAGGTCCTCCCAAAAAGTCCCATAATCAAAATCGCTAAAATCACGCGAAAGAAAGCGATGGTAAAACTAGGCTGTTATACCAGCTGTCAATCTAATGATGACCAGTTACCTGATATTGATAAAATATTTATTTTTGCTTCAATTTTTACAAGAACAAGTAAAGGTTGAGACCTTCTATTAAGTATGAAATTACTTGTGTTCGAAGGTCTCGCTCTTCCATAACAAATTATGGTAAGTACATTTGTTTTTTTATATACTAAAACGTTATTTTCACATTATTATACAATTCAGTTTACCATGCTGTGTATTGTGTAAGTGTTAAGTGACAGTCTATAAAGCATGTGTGTAAGTGTGTGTGTGTTTTGTGTGTGCGTGTGTGTGTGTAAATATAGCTATGTAAACCTAGCTGTAGTTCTAATGATTTTGTTCAAATTTTTAGGATTTTTTACTTAGGAACTAATTGTTCTGTCAAGACTAATATAGGCTTCATTCTTCCTTCTATTGTATGTATTTATATATTTCTAAAAAAATATATCCATGTATAACAGGCGGATGTTACCTTTAACACAGGCATTAAGTTTTCTACCTTAGGAACAGACGTCCGTGTTTCATATAGTCTTGTATATATTTATTATATTATTATAAATCTGTATACAGATATAT
This sequence comes from Charaxes varanes, assembly GCA_024363005.1. NCBI lineage: Eukaryota > Metazoa > Arthropoda > Insecta > Lepidoptera > Nymphalidae > Charaxes > Charaxes varanes. The sequence goes on from JANCMC010001371.1 coordinate 1,455,422, forward strand.
GTAAACTTCTCTGATTTTTAGTGAGCGTGTTACTTAAGTAAGAGGGTCTAAAAGTATCCTATATTTAAAAGAAACTTTCTCAAAATTTTCGTCTATTTTCCCATTTTTTTAAAATAGAATGGATAATATACTATAGGTATTAGGTATGCTTTATTATATATATGCGTATCATTAACCTGACAATGAAACTTTTTAAAGCTTGTATCTTGAAACGGCAAGACAAGTGGGTCTAACGGAGTCGGGGTTCAAACCGAATTCCATTCGGATGACAATCCGGTCTCTAACCGTGGAGCTGTTGAAGCATTGTCTCAATTTTAAGGTAGTGCTGAAAGTTTGAGAAACACTCTAATATTACGTATATTGTTAACACTTATTCATGATAACACCGAGTGATAAAAACAAAAGGTTTAAGACAACAATATTCCCCTATACATATTACATTTATAACAATAAAAGTGTCTCGTTTGTGCTGAATGTAAGTTGTTTAATAACTTCTCAGGACTAGATGTTGTTGTGAGTATATTCCGAAATGTGAAGAAAATATTTTATTAAGCTTAAGCTTTATAAAATATTTTCTTAGGTAAAGGCGTTGTTCGGCGGCATGATAGTAAAATGGGAACTCGATAGTAAACTGGGAACTTAATAGGAAACTGAAAACTGGAAAGTAAACTTGAAACTCAATAGGATACTGACAATTGGATAGTAAACTGGGAACTTAATAGGAAACTGGGAACTCAATGGGAAACTGGGAACTCGATAGTAAACTGGGAACTCAATAGAAAACTGAAAACTGGAAAGTAAACTTGAAACTCAATAGGACACTGATAATTGGATAGTAAACTGGGAACTCAATGGGAAAATGAGAACTATATACAAGACTATATGACAAACGGACGTCTGTTTTTAAGGTAGGAAACTTAATGCTTGTGTTATAGGTAACTGTTTTTTAAAATAAATATATAAATACATACATATAGATAATACATTATGTACACATTCTCTTTATAATTAGAGGTAGTGCCACGCTTGCAGTCCTTTTGGTCTGCAGCTGAGTTGAGCCGGTGCGTCCGGGTACTAGTACCTTTTTTCGCTTTCCGGCGCCATAGCCAACGCGCAAAGCAGTCGCTCCCAAAGCTCCGTGCGTATGGAGACAGATTTCTCTATAAAGGTAGATCATAAGAACTTAACAAGATATTGCGAGGAAAGTAAACCATCACAATATTATGACAAGTATGAAAAACTAAACGCATAATTTATTTAGTCCACTTTTTTATTTTAACACTTAATACTAATTAATTATTATGCACTTGTAAAAAAAGCCAGAAGTATTAATAACATTCAATTTTTGTATCTTTCATGGTAGTAAAACTTGTGATCAGTTAACAATAGACTAGTTGGCATTAAAATTTATGCTAATCAAATTTATTCTGGGCAATGGAGATATTTTAAATATTACATAAATCGGGTAGCATGACTAAAATGTGTCAGATTGTTTAATTTGTTGTTATTGTAAGTTTGAAAATATAAATCAATTAAATTCAGCATCAGAGCGGATGACGTCACATCTTGACAAACAAATCGTTCTTGCTAACGTACACTCCAATCACACTCGAGTACAGCTGTTTTTTTTTTTGGGAAGACGTTACGTCAAAACCTCGCCGAGATAGTACAGTGCGTTTTGGCGCTAAAATTTGCATAGATTTATAAAACGCAAAATTAACCAAGTAAAATATTGTTTTCGCTGAAATATTTCATTCATATTTTTTTTGTTTCAGTCATATTTCATTTCACTACTGACATAAATATAGACCTCACAGACACATACACACCAACACAAGCATACAAACACACTCACACACGCACGCACATACACACATACATACACACTCCCGATACAATCTCAATAATACCTTTGTTATCACACTTTTTCTTTTCCACGTGAATCTTAGAGTTTAAAACAATGTTATAAAATATAGTCACATTAACATTATTAAATATCTACCCAGATGGAGGGAAGGCCGCTGATGCCTATAGTACAGGGTATCCTAGTTTAGGCATTAGAGTTCAACCTAATATCTAGTATACTTAGCCCATTCGTTACTTCAATATGTTTTTTGTAGCATTGTAATATCTTTTGGTTACAAATAAAGAATTTATTATTATAATTATCTATACATTTTAGGTTTTGTCGACTGCAAGGTATAATATTAGCTAGTTTCTGAAAAAAAAAACGGTACTGTGAACGGTACCTTCAGCTAACATGTCACGGAGACGCGCGATGCAAGCGCGTAGAGGGAGTGCGGTGCGTAACGCTTGCAAAAGCCGCGTACGTAGCCAGTGCTAGAATGGGTCACCCATATATCACCCGGTCGCAGCCAGAGCAACTTAACTTAGCGATCGACTCAAATGCCAACCACTGGATTAGGCCACGACCTCCTCATAACCTTGCGGATTTCAGTCCATACCTTATACCATTAAGCTATTGAGGCTCGGTCCTAAACTATTTTCTAAACCCCTAAATAATAAGGGCGGTTCACGCGGACGACGTCGCTGGATACATTTAGTATGTATATATGTATAGATCGATTCTCATGATTTTTTTTGTGCATATTGGTTGGGTTTGAGATTCGACCCTAAACTATTTTCTAAGCCCCTAATCGCGCGGTCGAAGTCGCGGGGTACAGCTAGCATGTATACAAGTATAGAAGAAAAGTCGTCGTTTTTGTGTGCAGAGTACCTTAGTGTTAGTATTTTCTAGTGCCAGGTTTTTCTTGATTCCAGTATTTCTTAACAAAACAGGTCAACTGTGATACAAGTAGTACAACAAATTGGAAAATCTTTTCTTATCGCCTTTAAAAATGCTCTCGTTGTTAAAACAAAACAAAATTATGTGAAATTCAAGATATTAAAACACGTTACTATATACACAAGTAATACAAATTATGTGTATACAAATAAATAAAGTAGTGTAAAGTGTCTGCATGTAATTTACATATGTACAAAGAAATATAGAAGTGTAAAGTATCTGTATGTAACGTCTGTATTTAATTTACATGTATTCAAAGAAATAAAGTAGTGTAAAGTATCTGTGTGTAACATCCGTATTTAATTTACATGTATGCAAAGAAATAAAGTAGTATAAAGTATCTGTATGTAACATCCGGATTTAATTTACATGTATGCAAAGAAATAAAGTAGTGTAAAGTATCTGTATGTAACATCCGGATTTAATTTACATGTATGCAAAGAAATAAAGTATTGTAAAGTATCTGTATTTAACATCCGTATTTAATTTACATGTATGTAAAGAAATAAAGTATTGTAAAGTATCTGTATTTAACATCCGTATTTAATTTACATGTATGCAAAGAAATAAAGTAGTGTAAAGTAACTGTATGTTCCGTTTGTATATAATTTATGTATGTATGCAAAGAAATAAAATAGTGTGTCTGTATGTAATGTCAGATTATAAAGAGTATGATATTCTTCTTCTTCCTAGCGTTAACCCGCTCTAGTGCCAAGGTTCGCTTAAATTGCAGAGGATGTGGCTGTGGAGTGAGTTGATGAATCAATCTCTACAACAGACCACCGGGAACTCGCACAAACCGAACAGAACGGGACAACGGTACCATCACTTGACGTGACAGCATTGCCGCCACTTCACGCCGATCTTATGTAAGAAAGAGAGGGTTGGACCTTAAAACGCGTCGCACGAATTTGAGGGTTCTGCTTCTTTGGAAGGTCAGACACACCCAATTTAACCGACAGAGGTACTTGTACGCGTTGGCCCAATTCGGCTGCAAATCAAAAGGACTATAAGCGTGGCATTACTTCTAAGAAAATTCTATATAAGGCCCTTCGGTAACTTCCACCTCCGGTCCTGTCAAACATTCTTAGCAACACAAGATTTTGTTTTAACATTGCACTAATTTTCCAGCATTTTTATTCCTGGATTTATACAACGTAATGCTTTTCCTATTTATCACGGATATGCGGAAAGTGACGCCTGAACAATTATTTTTTTTATTATAATTTAACAATTTAATTTCAATTTACCGCCGCGTACAAAACGCTGATGACATCCGTACAAACATACGATTTCACTTAACGATTCACAACAATAGTGACCCTGACAGATAAGATCACGATATTAACAATAAGGTTTTTTTATACAAGATATCTTTTATAAAAATCTATCTATACAAATAAATAAAATTGACGTGTCCGTTTGTAACGTCAAAATTATTTTTTTTTCACTAATGACATATATGTAACAATGAACTATTGGATTACGGTATCACTCTAGTTTGTATAGATAAACGGCATAGCCTGTGACCTTCTTCGATAAGTGAGCTATCTGAAACTGAAAGAATTTTTCAAATCGGAACAGAAGTTCCTGAGATTAGCGCGTTTAAGCTAACCAACAAACAAACTCTTCAGCTTTATATATAGATTAAAATACAAAACTAATGAATTTGCGGTTTTCGGAATTTTTACTATGCTACTTCAAGATTAGCTCCTTGCCAAATTTCATGATTCTAGTTCAACGGGAAGCGCCCTATAGGTTTTGATTTCCTTTTCGAATGTACAATTGCTTATACTGAGAAGGTTGATTTTTTCGTAGGTTTAAGGAATTACAGACTTCAGTATTTAGTATTAATTTCAAATTTACAGCTTTACGCGTTCCTCAGAAAATGGTTTTTGACGGACAGACAACGAGGTGATCCTGTAAGGATTCCTTCATTCTTTTGGAGGTACGGAACCCGGCCCGTTGGCGAAGTGGGCAGCTACGGGGTCGTGGGTTCGATTCCCGTCTCGAGTCTAGGTCCCCTTTTTCTAAGAAATGTGTAAAGATATGAAATTTAACTTAATAGCAAGTAGTACTAAGGGTTACGCTTCCTTGAAGCTGAGCGAGAACATCAACCCTCTAAATATATGCAATCAAAAGATATGGCTGTATATATCGTTTTTCTCATACTAGTAAAATGTATGAAAATGGACTCAAAACCTATATGATACTTCGTCCTTTGCCCTAAAACCATGAAATTTGGCAAGAAACAATGTCTTATAGCATAGTTAAAGGAATTATACAAAATCCGTAAATTTTTAATAACATCACAAAAAAATTACCAAGACTGTCAGAATTTAATTAAAAATTACCAAGAATGTGACAGTACGGAACCCTCAGTGCGCGAGTCTAACTCGCACTTGCCTGGTTTTATTTTTATATGTAGCAACATGCAATTGATTTTTTAATCAAATTTCTAGGCAAATCAGAAATCTCGATGTATTCAAAGATAAGCGTGGAGAATAAGAAAGGTGAAAAGAGTTCAGAAGTTATTCAGTCTGTTCTTCCAAAGTACAGGGAAAAGAAGCTCCTCAACAATTATAGGTATTTTATTTTTTTATTTCATTTGTTACGAGACACCAATAATCTAATATATAAAGTTCTCGTGTCACTGGGTGCGCTGCAAAACTCCTCCAGAGCGGCTCGACAGATTTTCATGAAATTTTGCGTGCATATTGGCTATTTTTCATACTCCTAAGTGATAAGGGTGGTCCACGCGGGCGTAGTTGCGGGGCACAGCTAGTATAATATAGAGTTATATATATATTTCTAATTCTACTACATGTATCTATTGTAGGTGCATACAGCAATTTGGTGGTCCTGTAATTATATTTTATAAAAATAAGAATTAATTTAATAAAAACACATATATCAAAATATCATACAGTGTCAGAAATATAAAGATTAAAAAAAAAATTAAGTATGAATTATTACACAGGTCTGAGTTACATAAATAAGTCAATAATTTTATTAGAAATAGTAACAATAGGATTAATGACAACAACAATAATGTTTAAATATAATAACAATTAAAAATATAAACTAAATTATTATTGTCTTTATTTGTTACATAAAGTTTTTTCTTCAAGCTAGGAAGAGGGTCACAAAAAATATCAATGTCAGGATTACTTAGTTTGTTATAATGAATAAGAAACATTGATAGGAAAATTTAGCCTAGATTACTGTTTAATGGGTGGGGTAGGAAAATATTTTTTAGAGTGTGTCTGAATATCTAAAAGAGTAATGGAATTAAATTACAAAATAAAAACATTAATAGACCATAGTTTAATTTTTTATTAGAAACCATACACGAATGGCGATAATTAAAGTAAGAAAAACTATTATCTTTCAAAGAAGTATTTTTTTCTCTTATGACTACCTTTAGAAAACAGTAAATAATAGTAAAAAAAATAGTAAAGAAAAACATAGAAATGACAGAAAAATATAGATACCTACAGGATATAAACAACAAAAGAAACACTAAAGTAATTTAAAAAACATAGGCATAAAACGTCACATCTATGTATTTAAAGTTTCATAAAATAAACACCTCTTTGTATTAAAAATTAATAAATAAACAATAATCATCATATTAAAACTCAATTATCAAAAAAAGTACTAATTTTTAAACTATGGCTCATATTATGAAATTACTAGAAATTTACTCTTTTTTATACAATAACATTTAATAGCTACAGCTCTTCAAAAATACATTAAATTTACTTAACCTAATTTAAAAAATTCTCGAGAATAAATTAAGATAACTTATAAATCCAAAACCAAGAATGTCTATTATGAAATAATTAATTTCAGTAAATTATTTTACAGTACAGTCAACGACTCGTAAAAATACAGTCAAATAATTATTTTATTTTTCGAATGTCTTCCAGTATCAAGTATACTAATTTCTACAAGTCCTCTAGTATACAATCTAGAAAAGTCCGTGTAAGTACAGTCTTAAAATATAAATTTTGCTGTAAAATGTCTTCTGTATTAAAGAATACATATGAATGTAGTCACATTTATAGATACGAAATACAGACACAAAAACTACTAAACGTTTTAAAAAAAAAGGAGTGCAAAATAGTTTTCCTTGCGTATCCCGCGCGCTTTTCACGAACATTTCTCGGCAATTCACTTTCTTTTACGTTCGAAATGAAACGTCAGTGGAAGTTCGTGTTAACGTTTTACATCATCGTTAAATCAAGGATTAGATATCTGAAAATTCTAATTTCATTCCTGGTAGCATTATTAGCAAGAAAGTCGTATAAAACGTTAGCATTACGTTTTCATTTGACGTTTCGAACATAAAAGTAAACTGCTGAGAAATGTTCGTACTAGGCCCTCTGTCCCTGACGAATCAGTCTAAATACAATCCAAAATCCTCAATTCAAGTCATTGTAAAATATAATATCAAAAAACAAAGTAATCTCTAGTATACACGAAGTAAAGTCAGTCTCTTGTCCTTAAAAACATCAACAGTGTACAAATAATTGTTATATTAATCTCATTAAATATAAAGTAACATACACTAACTCATTTATATGAAATTTAAGTACCATATTGTTACGGTGGTACTTAAAAATTTAAAATACTTGTACTAACAGAATAACACTTACAAAGCACTTTATAATCCTAAACATAAAGACATGGTTAGACTCCGTTTGTATGAGAATTCTTTTATTCGCCAATCAGGATCAACATGTTGAAAAAATGCATTAACACTAAAAAATATACAATTAAGAATTGATAAAGCGTACAACTTCTTCGCAAAACTTCTTTTAAAAGTAACAAAGACACGAAACTTTTACACACTACACGTAACTACACTTATAGATGTAAAGGCAATATTTTAATAATCATGGTAATAAATTCCAAATCTAAAAATACGCACAATTTCAATAAATTTATAATTATCTAATTACAATTGTATGTAAATTCTTTTGAAGCTAAAATTAAGATAATTGTACCAAAAGAAAGCTTCATATAAAAGTAGTCATTTTTACACTAAAAGTCAAGATAATTATGTGAACCCAATATTTTAACACTACAACAAGTTTTACTATTTTTTAATACATGAATAATAATCTAAAAAATTCTAACTAAAATCTTTTGACATTAAAATTAAGATAGGGAAGATGCAGTCAAACTAGAAAGTACCTTTTTACCTAGCACACTTGAGGTGCACTCTAGAATCATCATTGCCAACTGGGTGCTGTTGCCGCTGTTCTGCATCAAAAATCTGGCAGCCATTTTGTAGTCGTCGATACCAAGTCCAGCCAGGTAGTCGTAGACTATATCGAAGAGTTCGGACAGCTTCTCCTTTATGTCCTGCCATACGTCTCTCATTGACACAGCTGAAAGAAAGAAATTCCTAAAGTATTGAATAACAATTTCCAATTTTCAGCGTCAAAATTTTACATTAAACTTAAACTAACGTAAAATTAAATTTGCGAGAACCTTAAACCTTCTTAATCTGGCCCTATCGAAAAATCCGTTTTTATTGGATGTTACTAACTATAAAGTTCCTTGCTAAAATTAATCTTTCAACGTCCCGCGGTTTTCGAGATTTCATGATAGGTCACATTTCGCTTATATATGTATATATTTATAGTTTATATATTAGATTCATATTTTTTAATATACAGTATAACAAAAATTGCTTTTGCGGATATATTTCAATCAGCTATTTCTAAAAAATTATTTGAAAGGTCTGGACGGGCCCTACTTAGGGCGAACGGAACGGCCGCTCCAGGGGCCGAGACCCAGGCAGGTTAAAGGGGCGCCGCAAGACATGTAATTTGAAATAATATAGAAGTTTCTGGGAAAATTGTATATAAACGATGCCAACCATTTATAAACCAAAATATACATAGAATTTACAATATAGTAAACCGAAAGATATAACGTTAAGTAATATAGAAGTTTCTAGAAAATCACATACCGACGATGCCAATGCCACAGACTCCGCCCACCGCTCCACCAACGGCCGCGCCAATCTTGCCCCCATAGTGCTTGCCAATCAGACTACCAGCCAGCGTCAGACCGGTCGTCACGAGAAGGGGTATCGTGTAACAATCGTAATTCAACTAAAATTAGAACCTTGTTTTCATAAACCAGTTAGTGAAGTTAACAAGATCTATTTTCAGTGCATTTCCCTGGCTATTTCAAATAGGCAAACATTAGCACTGCATCCAGAGAGCCACATAAATTCTCAGGCATCCGGGACCTATTGCAAATTAAATCACATTGCGATACGGCGAGCATTCCAAATATTTTAGAGGTTTAACTATTACATTATCCATTCATTTGTGTAAATCCGTGTAGTGAGTAAAACGTATTTAAGATTAAAATGGTGTCCGTATTCAAAGACCAATGAATTTCTTAATCTTGCAGAGCATAAACTTTTATCTTCACTGACGAGAAAAATATAAGGTGTTAGAAATGCATGCGTAGTTCCAAAGCTAACTTCAAAGAACTTTAACGGATAAGATAGACGTTCTGTACGTACTACTTCGAGTTAAAATTTAGCTCCGCATGTAGAAATTAACTTGAATTATCCTGAATTACTCCTTCACCTAGATTCACTCATTACTTAAAAGTTTTATAAAGCTAAAATAGAGTTACAAACACACGTTAGGTGTATAACGAAAAGGTGTCTTAAGTGTTCAGCAATTAGGTACCAAATTGTGTAGCTCGAAAAGTAAACCTACCAAACAAGAAATACGTTATTTCATGTGTTTATTTTTCTTATGTTAACATAATAATGTGGCAAAGAAACCTGGTAGTAAGCCTGCCCTATAGACGCTTTTAAAATTATGAATGTATGTAAAGAACCTACATTTTGTATTATAAAAGACAATAGATGTTAACTTACGTTGCAAATAAGGCAAATTTTCCACCGAGAGACTCGCAATTATGCCACCCAAGTCATAATTAAGCAAAGTCCTACATATTTTTGAGCAAAATTTTCGACGCACGCTTGGCTACACTGAATTGCTGGAGTGTCTTATTACAAGCAATTTTACTGAATATGGTTATGCTTACTTAATATGGCCCTGGATATACCAGGGAAAAAGAAGGGTAGGGGACGACCACCGGCCACGTGGTGGACAACCGAAGCCAATGATTTGGCACGGGCACAATTAGACGGGTGGACAACCCAAGACCTGTCATGGTGCCGTGTTACGAGGAGGGCCGACCCCAAGAGATGGGATAAGGCACGGCAGAAGAAGAAGATGCTTATATTAAGGTTAGCTTTAAAAACAATGTGCTACATATAGATAACCTCACATAAGTTGTTGTAACTGTGTTTCTTTGCCACCGGCGACAAAAGGAGGACCTTGCTGAAAATCAGCGTTGCTTTCATACCTCGAAGCAGCACTAAGCTGAGCTTGCGTCCTTTTGCTTTAATTGTTACTTTATTGTTAACTTTCTATTTCTTTCCATATTTGCTCTGTTTATTGCAACAATTATGGTAGCAATAAATGATATTTTATTTATTTTTATTTTTTTAACTCCAAATTCCCGGCTGTTCAGTAAAGCATTACAAAGAACTAAATTGTAATATGACAGTCACTTTTAATACATAATGTATACAATAATGTAATTAGTGAATATATAATTGTATATACAAATGTATTATATAGCGACGATTTTATTACAATTTACATGTTTGTAACGCTCTACTGTGAGGTTGGGAATTTGAGGTTACTGCAATTTACATGGGAGGTATTGATATACAGGTTAGACACTTACGATACTCGAGAACCTGATATTTGATGATCATATATGATCAGAAAATTGGCATTAATTGTAAATATCAATTGACTATTCCATGAGATTAATGAAATTTAACTAATTTTGTACGGAACGCATGGGCATACAAGCGCGGACGCACATTGGTGGTCCGTTTTCCCATCATAATTTAGTCCTGGCTCAAGACAGGCAAAAATACCTATTTCACTCATTCGAATCACTCGTGTGTTTAATAAGTGTAGCCAAAATATGAACTGAATTATAATTTTTATCGCGTTTGATTCCGATTGAAAGCCTTCATTAGACCATTTTTTATAACTGACCAGTTTTTTTTTTGCTGAGAAATGCATTTACGATCTAACTTTTTCGAACAGCAAATCAACCACAGAACGTAATGCCACACTTTATCTAATTTTAAGGACATTTAGTCCAAAGTTAAGTACCCATTTTTATAACATAATTGTAATAAGTGTTCTAAGTGTCCACCGGTCACCGTGTATACATATGAATTATAAAATTCTCGTGTCAATGTGTGCTTCTTGCCAAACCCTTAAGTTTAGGGGAGAAATAAAAGGAATAAGTCGAATGTTTAATGGAAAATTTTGTGCATACTCGTATTTGGTAGGTCTGAAAATTGGTCGTAAGGCTAATATTATACAAAATTGTAGACGACACGAAGGATTGCATCTACTATACAGACCATGCGGACGACGCAGTTAGTCGCTTCGTGAAGAAAGCGATTGCCGCGAGCGAGTATGCTGTAGTGGAATATAACCACAGCACTTGATATACGCACTGACGTATCCTTTTATTTTTCATCACAGAATAACCTATGAAAGAGGTTTACATACATAACAGTTCGGTTTGTGAGACATCCCGGTAGCCTAATTTCGTCTTTTAGGTTAATGCATCTGCTAGCCTACTGGTGGTGCAGATATCCATGGGCGTCGGAAGTCACTCATGTGAGCCGCCTGCTCGTTTGCCCCCTGCAATATGAAGAAAGAAGTTTTACTTAAAAAACAGTAACGCTATTTAAATGTATACAATGATGATGGCGCTGGAAATAAAGAGATAAAAATGGTTATTTTATTCTGTAACGCTAAACGTAAGGTCGTGCAAAGTTTGTGGGTGTCATATTTGACGAGGGTTAGCTGATAAGATTTATACGACTGTACGTCTTGCATCGTTTCTCTTAAACATTTTACTCTGTATCCTTTTCATAAGTATTAAAACATCTTAATGATATATGTCTGAGTATTTTTAATTCTATTACAGAATTATCCAAAGAGGATCTTCGTCTCCATGACTAGAAGTCGTAACTCGTGCCTGTCCTGACTTTCGTGTTAATTGTCTTGAATAAAGGTCAACGTAAAACATCCCATAAGGTTAGATAGAAGCTTGCGAGGGCGTATTTTTCATAGCCTTAACGTCTACCCTAACGCAACGTAGATGTCATAGTATACTGAATTTTGCGTGTGACTCTGTCTGCCTTGTTTAAGTTTTTTATGCTTACTATTTTGTGTAAACTTTGTCTGCCTAAATTTTAATGATTTCTTATTCTTTTTCTCTGAGAAATGCTGAATATTATTGATTACAACATGACAGATAAAATAAAAATGATTCCTAATTATTGTGGCTAAAATAACATCAGTTTTGAAATGAAATGAAATTGAAATGATAGTTTTACCGATAAAGTAACGGACCCATAAAATCAGAGCGCAGCAATCGTTAGTTACATCAGGCCGTCATTACGTGGTACCGGATGTGACCTCATACAAACTCGATTGTACCCGCGAACGGCATTTCGAACCACATCTCTCTGAGAAATTTTCTGCAAATTGGGAAAATTATCAGTAATCAGTGAATCTCACATACGAAGAATCGTCTACATTGTTTGCGCAAGTGGAGGCTATTCTAAATAGACTCCCCTTGTGTCCTATTTCTCCTTCACCTCACGATCTCAACTCCCTCTCCCCAGGGCACTTTCTGATTGGTCGGCCGCTGACTGCGCTGCCGGATCCAGCTTTACACAGGCATTAAGTTGTCTACCTTAGGAGCAGACGTCCGTGTGTCATATAGTCCTGTATATATTTATTATTTATTACAACTCAATCATTTGAAGATATCTGCTTCAAAATTCAGTTATAACACTCGTCAAAGGTTGGCAACACATTTGCGAATCCGCCAAGTTCCTTGGTACTTTTTTTACCTAGTTACTCTCTTAAATTCTAGAGTAGGAAGAGAGTCGCAGTGACTTGTACGTGGCGACGTGTCACGTTACTGTATAAGATGTCACGTATACTATCACTAAGCATGGCAACACATGTCGCCACAGATTGGATAGTGTGGTAAGACGCATTAGACGTTTCATATTGTTTTATATATTGCTAAAACTCAAAAACGGTTGAACCATTATCAATCCTTTTTCTTTGTTTTATTCCCCTTATTTTGGGGAAGGTTTACAAGATAAAAAAGAAAGGAAAAGTCAAAGGAATACTAAAAAATGCAGATTTGGTCGCTAATTCAGAATATTTCAAGTTCCTACTAGACTTTTTGACTGACGTGTCATATATAATTATTATTTCATAATACATTCGGCCAGTATCACGTTTTATAGCAAAAACATAAGAGATTTGTTTACTGGCTAATACTAAATGTGTGCGCTAGTTAAAATTAAAAAGTGATCGTTAATCTGAGTATATTGTTACAGACAAACATATACGCCAAAGCACTCTGGACAAACTGTGGGCCAAACAAACTGGAGCTATACAGATGTTACTTAATATTTTAGAGGTAATGAATATTTATTTATGTTTTTTTAGTAAATAGATAGATAGATAAAATATCTATTTATTCACGTTATAAAGCAAGTAATATACACGTATCGAGTAAAATTAAGCTCTTTTATATACGTAGAACAAAAAGAGTTTTCACACAGCTTAAAGCCACTCAGTGGTGACTTAAAACTATATCAGTCGCTTGTCCATCTACTGTTATATAATGGCCAAGAGCATGTCAAGACACGCTTATATAGAGGGGTTCCGTATCTGATACGCGATACAGGTATTTCTTAAATAACTTCAAACCTTGTTGTCCGATATCGCTCAAAATAGTTTTCGTAGGGAGTTTTTATCGTGGTGGCCCAAATTGGCTGGAGCTCCCCATTGTGCTTTTTTCGAATGGATAATACGATGCACAAATCTTAATTGATACTTTTTATATGTTGGGGCGCGCAATTCACCTGATGATGACTGACTTCCGTTGCTTATTTATTAAAACAACTTGACCAAATGAATATTTCTCACCTCAATACACGAACGCTGTTTCCGAGCGTAAGGGAGTCGTGTTAAGATAACACCATGTTTATATTAGCCTCAAGCCCGGATTGAGCCATTTCATCGTACAACTCAAATCTAGATAACTACACCGCTGCCTCAGTGCCTTATGGGCTCGGGACTTAGCGCTTTAATTTTATGCTTCATTTGACATCTCTACTGCTCCGCTTATCTCAACTATCTGTATTGTTATTATCTTAATACTAGCTGCTTCTCCCGATGCACTCGCGTTTCCTAGACCTTGTACAATGAAAATGTACAATTAGTTTCTAGATAACTACACCGCTGCCTCAGTGCCTTATGGGCTCGGGACTTAGCGCTTTAATTTTATGCTTCATTTGACATCTCTACTGCTCCGCTTATCTCAACTATCTGTATTGTTATTATCTTAATACTAGCTGCTTCTCCCGATGCACTCGCGTTTCCTAGACCTTGTACAATGAAAATGTACAATTAGTTTCTAGATAACTACACCGCTGCCTCAGTGCCTTATGGGCTCGGGACTTCGCACTTTAATTTTATGCTTCATTTGACATCTCTACTGTTCCGCTTATCTCAACTATCCGTATGGTTATTATCTACTAGCTGCTTCTTCCAATCAGCTCGAGTTTCCTAGGGTTTATAGAAAGTGTTTTTTAAATTCAATCAGCTCGAGTTTCCTAGGGTTTATAGAAAGTGTTTTTTAAATTTAATATACATAACTACGCCGCAGCCCCAGTGCCTCGTAAGCTCGGGAGTTCGCGCTTTAATTTTATGCTGCATTTGACATCTCTACTACTTCGCTTATCTCGACTATCTATATTGTTACTACCTTAATCTGCTTCTTCGATGCTCTCCTCTTATGGCGCATCCCATACTATCCTAAGCTTTCCGTTTACTTGGGTAATAAACGGGAATGAAGAGTGCCCATAGTAATTCTGATGTATAAAAATAAATTAATATGTAAAACGCAAAGCCAACCACGTCCAGTTATTTGTCGCCTTCGCGCCGTTTCTGCAAAGGATAAAATATGTATCAATCAATCAAAACGTAAACAGAAAGGAAACCTTGGGAGTCGGCAGGTGCGTGTGCTTAAACGTCTACATTCGTAGGTTACTAATAAAATTTCAACTCCTCAAAATACCTCGAGCCTCAATAGTTCAACGGTATAAAGTATGGACTGAAATCCGCAAGGTACCCGGTTCAATTGAACTATTCTACAATAACATTTTCTCAGGTAAATAGTTTCTTCGAGTTACTGTTTCAACAGTTTTATTCCTGACTTGACTGTCAAGTATTATTAATTTCTTTGAAATCGTTATTTGAAGAAACTCAACTATTTCTTTTAGTCTAATATATACGGTAATTGCAAATAAGACGTATTCCAAATAAGTTCAAACGATTTATTCGTTTAAAAAAGGGCTGTAAAGTTAATTAATTTGTACGCGCACCAAATGCATAGTTGAGCTGAATTAAGCGCGCACACTAAAGATTATCTCGGCCAACTATTCGAGCGTACAGAACAATTCGCATTAAGCTTGGTTGCTTGAATGCCACCAGTTAGAGGAACTATATGGACAAACAACGTGACAGTTTATAGGCTTGTGCGAGTACAATTTATAGTTTTCATACATTTCTCACAGTTAAAGTATTTATGCCGATTGCAGTGGAAATTCAAGTCGCTTAAATAACTTTTCAGGTGACCAGACTCTGCTCCTTTACTATATAGTCACTACGATAGCGGCAATTATTTCTTCTAGTATTATTTACCTATATAAAAATATAAATTCTTGTTCGTTATTCTCGCTTGAACTCAGAAACGGTTGAAAAATTTTGTATTCTGTATGTTCTATTTATTCCCCTTATTTCCGGGATGTTTAGATGATTAGAAAGAAACGAAAAGTCAAAATATTATTTAAAAATACAAAAAAAGCTAATATTTATAATTTGGCTAAGCTATAATTTGGTCGCTACTCCAGAATATTCTAATTTTTAATAGATAACATTCTTCCTTTTGACTGAAGTGTTATGTAAAATGAAATTATTTCATAAAATGCTGCCAGTGTTACATTTTATGACAAAGACAAAGGACTTGGTTGCTTGGGCAGGACAACGTCTGCCGGATCCGCTAGTTATGTTATAAATTCGTAAAGTATTAAACTAATCAACATGTATTCGCTATTTCTTTAAAACAAAGAAAATAATGTCGAATATTGAACTGGTAACTTACGACATTTTATATAATATAACAAGGGACAAACGGACAGGCAAACTCCCTGTCCTTCTGAGTGACTAAAAATGCCGTAACATCAAAGGCTAGCAGATGCTTTGCTTTGCCGGCCTTTGAGAAATTAGTATGCTTTTTTCCAAAAGTTTCCTTTTTAGTGGTTCTGTAGTTCTAAAAGGAACTCTTAAGGTTTCACTTTGTCCGTCCGTACATCCTTGGTGTTCGCCAAACGAGAGTGCGGAACAAGCGATAGAGAGGCACGATTGGCCTAAGCGTTCGGCGTTATCATGTAAAATTATCTTCCATAAACCAAATTATCACAACACATTTTTTTTTCAAACATTATTGCTTTCGCTTCTTAAATTCTGATATTCCACAAAATGATAACTAAGTAATTTTTTTTTCCTAAATTTATTCATAAAATAATTTTATATTCCATTAGCTGCTCGCTAATTCGTCTGAGTAAACTTGCGAGAGCCCTCAATCTGCCCTTGTGGAAAAATTCTTTCTTAAATGACGTATACGTATTATATTACTAAATATAAACCACGTCCCTGCCAAATTTAGTGTTTTTAAGCCTCGTGGTTTTTGCGATTACGTGATAAGTAACCTTTTTCCTTTTATAAATATAAATTAAAATTAAGTGCATCATATACTTTATTCAAATTGTTTTAAAATATAGCCTAGATTTTATTTATTTGATTTTGATTTAGAAAGTGACGCACCTCATACGTAAATATTGCCTATTCTTTTCACTATAAGTATATTATAACTTCAAGTTTTTGAATCGTTACTTCTCATAAACGCTGGCTCATAAGAAAAAGCAGTTGAACAATCTTTATAGCTAATTGTGTGATCAAAAATTCTTACTTGAACATCTTTATGATAAAACTTACCGTTTAGCTGAAACTCGCGAAACACAGATTTCGGCGACCTTTGACCTTAAATAACTTCTCATTCAGGTCTCGGATCGATAAGGACTTTCTAAGTTTCATTTATAAACATGTTTTCAATAGCCTTGCCAATTTTAAGCCGTATCCGAATATCGCAACTCGAATGTCTAAATTCACTGGGCTAATTGAAATATTATTTTGTATTAATGCCAGAGCCAGAGATAGCTTCATTTCAATGATCAAGTAGTGTGGCCGGGGACTTTGTGTAGTTGAGTAAACTTTTATTGTACTTTGTAGTCTTTAAAGACAAAAATTTACACACACTTTGAGCTATGTCCGGCATAAGTATAAAGAAATTTACATAACTTTAAATACGAGTAGGGCACGCAAATCTAAAGATATTTCGCCGAATATCGACTAGCCGGCGATTTCCGGAAGAGGTCAAATTCTGGATTTACCTGTTCCTCAGCTGCAGCCTGATCAACAAGCACTTCGGCTTCAACGAGAGCAACTCCTTCTTTCTCCTTTTCCACTTTAGCGGTAGTTTCAGCGACGGCAGCGGCCCCGGCCGCTAATTTCGGTGTTTTTTCTCTTTTTGTAAAAACTTGTTATAGATTTTATTTTACTGTTTGCTTGTTTTTGTGATTGTTTTCAATGTGTACTGTATATTGTTTAGTGTTTACTCTTTATTATTTACTTGTATCTGTATGCGGTGTGATGATGTTGCAAATAAATATTTTCTTATTCTTATTCATTATTTGTGAAGGTCTTTTTGTAAACATAATATTAATCCCTATGCAAAAACTATTTTTAAACCTTTAAGTGAACCGTTCCACTATGACACATCCTGGCCGTTAAGATTTAACAGGCATTAATATTCGTCAAACGCAGAAATTGAATAAAACAGAGTCCCCATAATTATTCAAACTAAACCTTTAAATAATTCAGGATCGCCGCTAAAAGTACTAAAAGGTCCCACACGACCAGGTCGTGAAATATTAAATTTAGTAAAGAAATATTATCAAGCACAAATTTGATTATAAAATTCAAATTATCAAGGCCAATGTCCAATGACCAATCAATGACGAAGAGGTAGGCACTTGACAGCAATCACACGGGATATTAAGTGTTGATGCTAAGATGGAACGCGCTAACCAATGTGCCTTTCGACTCTTGTCTTAAAGATGCTAATACTGTAATAGTTACACAGACGCCAGGAAGTCGAATAACACGGCGTCGGTTCTTAAAGTTAATACCTGTTTAATGTAGTAAAAACCAACTGATAAACAAATAATAATTTTGTATATAAATAGAAAGAAAGAGAGGAAGAAAGAAAGAAGGAAAAAGCACTTATTTCAACCGAGATACTACAAACAGCTTAAAATAATATATAATAAGAGTAGTTAATAAACTAACAATACTTACTAACTTAAAATTTACACTACTTACTAACTTAACTAAACTGTCTGCACTACCTCGTGAAGAGGGTGTACAGCTCAGTTTTAAGCGTGCTAAGTATGCGTGAGACGCAAAACAAAAACACGACACTGATTTTCAGCTGTGACCCAAACTACGAGCGACGCCACAATTACACTAAGGTGATACAAAATTCGGTTACACGCCTTCTGATAATTTGTTAAATTAAAATACAAGTATTCACATATAATTAAAATAAAAAAAGAAGAAAACAAACAGAAAAAAAAGGATATCAAAAAATAACAATGCATTAAACAAAATATAAAAGCAAAAGCGAAAGCCGATCTCCTTTGCAACCTCTTTGCAACAAATTCACATCTTGAAGACGGGGGAAACGTACCGCCTAGCATCCGGTCGCCTTGACGAAACGTGCCTCAACTTAAAATACTTTGTCAATTAGCTTTATAACCTACCTCGATCAAAGTCAAAGTAATCTTTTTTGTTTGTGAGATAGTGATTATAAAACTGTAGAAAATATATGTGAACCCGAGGCTCGGGTCCAATATTCCAGTAATTCCTAGGTTGTATGACGAAAAATAGTACATTTTTCTTTTTGAAAAAAGTTCAAAACTATGCCATGTAAGTAAGCCTCTGTATATCCAAAGATATTAATGACATTAGAAATAGCGCTAAAGTTCTGATTAAAAAGAGAAAACAACAAAATAAAGAATAATGCATTGTTATCCTTCGGAGTCGAGTTATATCTAATGAAACATATAATTTCAACTTCCCTAGTTTTTTTGTTCTAAGCTTCATAACAAAATGTCCTAAAGAGCGATACCCTTTTTGTTTTGCAAATTCCTTATTCCAAAGTATTTTAAAATATATTATCATCTATCTATTATTCTATTTGTCAAGGCGAAATTTAAACGATTCTTATCGTCATAAATATAAAGCAATAATCGTTTTCCGTGCTATAGTTAATTACTCGGACGGCCTTAGAATGCATCACTTCTGCAACCCACAAGCAAACGTGTGGGCAGAGAGGAGGCTTTAGTTTATTATAAAACAATTCAGTCATCCATCGCTACTCACACGTGATACACGTTTTGTATATCAGGAAAATAGTTTTATAATTATATGTTTTTACCATATAATTTTCCTTGTGTTTTAATGAATATAAATGGGACGTAAGTTACTTCAAGTATCTAATTATCTGTATTGCCTGCGTGATTTTTTCAATTCTTATTTAAGTAATTTACATTAGACATAATACACACACATAAATGTAAGAACTAATAAACTCCTTAACATTAAACTATTGCACACACATGACGCAGGTTAACTTTTAAGATAAAGTTTATCAATCACAACTATGTTATTACAAGAATGTCTATGTTTTTACTTCTAATAACCTAAATCATTATCATTATTTCTAATAAGGTATACTCGTGTGGATAAAAACCGATATTTAAAAAATATGTATATAAAAGAACGGTCACGTCACTGCTACTTAGTCATATGAAATGCGCAATATTTTTTATAAGTTAATTTTATTTATTTTAAGTTAATATAGGTCCATAAAAATCAAAGACTGACTTGTATTTAAACCCCGACGAAAAAAGAGGGGTGTTATAAGTTTGACGTGTCTGTCTGTGTTACCTTGGAGTTACCACCGTGACGGTTCCGTGTTACAATTTTCATATAGACAAGGCGCATCTTTTATAGTTAACTTGAGTAAGGTAAACGTAAGCAAGGTGGTCAAATCCTCAGATTTTAAGATGCATTGAGAATTATTTTTTTTTTGCATAAAATACAATTTTTCGAATGTTCTTTTATTGCTTTTAATATTGACATTCTTACTTACTGTTACACCTACACTGTGGCAGAACAACTTATACCTAGAAGCGTTTACCTAAAATGGTTGATTTTGATACGTTAAGCTCTATGCCACGTTCAAGATCATAACATTCTATTTTAATAAAAATAATAATGTTACCTTAAAAAACAACATTAAAAATCTTTGATAGGTATTCGAATAAACATCAATAAAAGGGCATTTTTTTTATATCAATCTACAGGGAGAAAATAGCGTATAAAAGTCAATAGTAGAAACACGTTAAATTATTATAAAGCTATATATTGTGATCAAAGATGTTCGCGCCTAACGCCTAACGGTCCCGAAGGGGGCGCTGGTGAGCAAATAAATGAAGAGCGGGCATGTCGCCGTGTTTTGTTATTTTTCTCAGAGACATTAAAGACGACATCTTGAGAGCATCATTTTAGAGAATAATTGTTACTTTTTTAATTTGTGATTGCAAATATAACATCGTTAACATCTTTTCATATATTTTATTATTTTAAAAGTTCATTCAAATATTGAGAAACATACAAATATATAATTATATTACATATACTTAGAAAAAATCATTCTTCTTCTAAAAAGTCTTGTTATGTTCATTAACCTCTATGCAATTCTAGTCTAGTCTATGTTCTATTAAGTTGGCTATTGTAGCATACATGCACGCGCATTTTTACTAGAGGTAGCGCCAAGCTTGCAGTCCATATTCCTCATATATGATCGGCGTGAAGTGGTGGCAATACTGTCACATCAGGTGATGGTGTTGTTGCCGCGTTTCGTTCGGTTTGTGATAGTTTCCGGCGGTCTAATCCCCTATTTAAAGGCCGGCAATGCATCTGCGAGCCTTTTGGTGGCGCTAATGTCCATGACTGTGATTAGTAACTCACTGAAAAAAAATTCTCTACATAAAAAGACTTTATTAAACAAATGGAGTTGAGTGACGATAGTATTTGTCCCACAAAAAAATGCGTTCAAAAATATATTGCAATATTAAATGAATGTATAACCAAATTGACACAAAAACTGAAGAAGCTTATTGCGAAGACATATATAGAATATGATGTTTTGTATTTGTAAAATGCATGTATGCTCTATATACAGTGGCAACAGGTGGGGAGGGGGACGACATTATATTATCTCGGCCCCAGAGCCACAACTTTTAGAAATTAAGCAGAACCGGGGACTAGGCCGGGATTGCTCTTGGTAGAAAACTAGGAATACGTATTGTTATGGGTTTAACCATAATAGATTAGTGCCTTTATATCTACTACTTATTAAGGTCATAATATGATTAATTTCCTAACACCCGGTTCCTATATTCGAGTCCGTACGTTCGTATTACTTTAAGTAGCCTTTAAGTGGAATTTGAAACTAGCTTACCTTAAACTTAACATCTAAACTAAAAAATGTTAGATATATTGACGGTGTATAGTATATTTGAACTTATATCAAGAACTAGACGTGGCCGCGTAAAATTAGATAAAAAAAAAATATTCAACTTAATCGTCATTATATATAGCTTATTTAGCCTTCCTCGATAAATGGACTATGTAACACTGAAAGAATTTTTCAAAACGGACCTGTAGTTCCTGAGAGAAGCGCGATCAAGCAAACAAACAAACAAAAACTCGTAAGCTTCATATATTAAGTATAGATAGACATGATGATATAAAATTCATAATGAATTCCCACATAGTATTGACAGAGTAGACACTGGTGTCCAAATTTGGTTTGTCAATCAGGATTAAATATGAACGCGACGTATTGAGACGCGATCTTTCAACCGAAATTGCAACGTTTTGCTGACTGACATTTTAGTTTCAAATGACATTGTTGTAGATACGCCTTTATCTGGTATCTTTCGTAATTTTTAATAGCCTTATTGACAATTTTTTGCCGATCCGATACTACGAATAAAACCGTACGATTTTCGAGGAGTTTCCTTCCTCGCACAACATTTTTACGGGACCTCCGCCCGTTAGCCTAATTTTATAAAAGAATCTATACTAATATATAAAGATGAAGAGTTTGTTTGTTTGAACGCGCTAATCTCGGAAAATACTGGTCCCATTTTAAAAATTCTTTCAGTGTTAGATAGCCCCTTTATCGAGAAAGACTATAGGCTATATATCACCACGCTAAAATATAATCAGTTTTGTTAACTATTAATATTACGCGGACGAAGTGCCCGACAGCTAGTACTTACCTACTGGAAGAGTTTACCACCCTAAAATGTTAACCTTCGGTTTAATTTTTTTTTTTTTAGGAATACTTTTCAGGTATGTCTAATATGTCTTTCCTATACTCAAAAAGCAAACTTAATATACTAAAGCAGCAACTTTGTAGTTATATTCGCAATTAAATAATAAAGTGCAGGTCAGATTAGCAAATATTATGCTAACCTTTTTTTTATACGTGACATTCCATCAATAGTCTATTTTATCTGTGATATCTTAGTCATTATTGATACAAGAAGCGAAAACTTTCGGAACCATTTTACGAAAATTGCGCAGACGGAGGAGTATGACATTTGGCACAATTATAGCTCAAGTAGAGGAAGGTGTTGCGAATGCTAATATTTTCATAAAATATGCGTTTATAATACATTTAACTATTGAAATAAAACCTCACACACACAAATGTCAAACCGTTTACGCACACATGCATACAGTTTACACGATTGTGTCAAAGCGTAGATTGTATTGCAACCAACGGGTCATCTCTAATATTAACACATGCAACATGTCTTATACTATTAGGTCAGTGATTCAAATCCAAAAATTCTGGCTTTTCAACATCCATATTGTCAAATTCTGTAACAGATACTTCTGTGTCTACGTTACTCTATCAATAACCTATTTCATCTATGACAACTGTGCCGCTAGTGACGATAATTTCTGCGTGACGTCACTATAAGTAATGTTCTTGATCGTCACGCTTCATTGCCCCTACAAACTCCTAAAGGCGGGGAGAGGTATATAGTTCTTGCGGCACCAAAACCGTTCATCACACGCCACGTCACGCGCGTGTCGATAAAAGTTCCCAAAGAGTAACGACTGATCATACACCGCGTATAGTCATTTATTCAGCTTGATTTATGTTCTGAGATCTAAGGTTTTTCAATGATTGTTTCCGAACGTTTGTGATATTTATTTGTGTATTAACACGCAAAATTTTCGATACTATTTTAAGAAAATTTCGCGTATAATTTGGCACAATTATAGTTTACTAGCTGTACGCCACGATTTCGTCCGCGTGAGCCACTTTTATCACTTAGAGGTTTAAAAATAGTTTTTGAATTAGTATTAATATTACGTTTATAAAAAGACCTTCGCAAATAATGCATTACTTTAGAATAAATTGGATGAGCATAAAAAAGGTTATTCTGAGCTAACATTAAAAGATAGATATATGCTGTCGCGGAATTTTATTTAGATCTTTTAAAGAGGTACAATATTCTCATACATGACTTTTGTGAAACTTGAACCATTTACGCGGCGCACGCAGCGGTAGTTTTCAAATGGGAAAAACCCCCGATTGACCAAGAAATTGGTTTGCCACGCTAAAGTCGAATGTCGTTTGCACGTCAATTAGTTAAAAGGCTCATTTTTGCTTGTTTTGCATTACGTTAACTTCCAACAATAACCCTTAGCAAAATTTTCTTTAAGTAGGAACTATCATTGAAAATGATATAGCACTTTATTGATCGACTGTACATTTAACCAAAATGTGAACGGCTGATCGGTTGATCTGTCAAAAAAATCGAGGTAGTACTAGCAGTATAGATTTTCTTGTGGCAACATTTTAAAATACTTGTTTGCAAATTATCTTTATTGTCAGTTGAGCAAATAAGGCGTGAATCTGAATGCTACACAATAGTACTTAGGACAATCCATATCTAAAAAAAATAATATGTTTTGAAGTTTCCTTAGATAAGGGTTACAATGCAGGTTGACTGGTGAGACACTTATTATACTCGAGGACCTGATATTTGATGATTATATAATGTGACGAAAAAAAATTACATAAAATGTAAATATCAATCAACTACTATGTGAGATTAAAAGAAAGTTGTCTTATTATGTTCGGAACGCATGGACATATTAGCGAGGACGCACGATGATGATGATCCGTTTTCCCTTCATACTTTAGTCCTGGCCTGTCTTAAAAAGGCAAAATACCAATGCATCTATTTCACTCCTTCAAATCACTAATTTGTTTAATAAGTATAGCCAAACTCAAAATAAACTGGATTGTTGCTTTTATATATCTATCTATATAATTATTTTATATATCTATCTATCTTTATTGATATCGCGTTTAATTTCGACTGACAGCCGTCATGAAATCTTTTTTATAACTGACTATTTATGCTGGGAAATGCATTTACGGGCTAACTTTTTCGAACAGCAAATTAACGACACAACGTAAGGCCACACACAAGTAAGTGACGTAAGGTCACAATTCGTCTAATTTTAAAGAAATTTTTGATCAAAAATGAAGTGCCTACTTTTGTGTTACATAATTATAACGAGAATCGAGTGCTGAGTACTCTCCTTAAGTATTTTTAGTGTCTCGCCAGTCACCTGTATCTACCTATAAATATTTGCTTAGATAAAATCATGCAACGCTTTTGTATTTCGGCATATATAACAATTTTAAAATACGATATCTATTTGTTTGCTAAAAATATTTGATGAATTTCAGTGAACCACGTCCGTCAGCACACTGGCGAGTCACCCCACAAATGCTCGTTCTGTACGAAGTCGTACACGCGCAAGGAGCAGTGCCCAGTTGCCCCTCGCTGCCCATACCCCATGACAGGATTTCACCTGAAAACAACAATTCCATCTATCAAAACGGGACAATCAATTTGTGTAAACATCTTCAGAATCAGTTTTCACATGTTTTAATATAAAACTGTAGAAGAAATCACAAATATACTAGTCATATACTATTATGTTACATATATACTCGCAAACCCGACAGATGTTGTCTTGGCATATTTTGCAGTATCATAAAAAATAATATCTTGGCTGCTATTAGCCAGTTAAACAATCTCCTTTATCTTTTCCATGAAACGCATCTTTGGCCGTATATTTTATGAAATAATAATTTTATATGGAACGTCAGTCAAAAAAGACTAGTATGAATGTCATATATTTGAAGTATCCTGAAGTAGCGACTAAATCTGGACTCTTTTTTTGTATTTTTAAGTAATCTTTCGAATTTTCATTTAGAGCTTCCCTGAAATATCCCCCATATTTCAGGAAAAATCAAATCCTTAGAGCGGTTTTCGAAATATAGCGAGACTAAAGAAGGATTGCTTTTTATACATATATATGTATACAAAAAATAATGTCAACTTACCAGTATCTGTTACAGCGAAGGAATTGCTTGTGCCCGCTGCAATGCTGATGCATTTTTTGTTTTGCAACTTTGGAATTGGTTCTAATATTTCTGCATCTCCTATTCTGTCTCCTAATCCTAATCTAAAATAATATGTAATATTTTATATTAAATTGTAAATATTAAATGTATAATCGTAAAGTTACTACAATTTACACAGCATATAAATTTAATATATTAGCATTTAATGTAAAGTAGTCCGAATCATGACCTGGCCTGGCATTTTTTTGATTGGCTAAATTCTGTACTTCTACATAGAAATGAAAATATGGCATTATGCTCTGAGCACTTTGTAATAAATATTGTGAAAAGTGTAATAAATGCCATTTATATAATATTTATTACATAGTGCAGAGCACTCCAGAGTACTGTTTCCGGAATTTTATTTTAATTTGATAGAAATTGATTACTAACAATGTTGTTACAGGTAATACAGTAATTTGAAGTGGCTAAATCGAGTTTTGCGGGACTTTGACCGGTAGGATTTAAAAGAAATAACATAGGCAACCTTACTTCTGCCAAATTAATAAGGGTTACAAAAACTCTTAAAATATAACAAAATTACTGAACACAAAAATATCACTTAGGTTTATATTTATATAGAATAGTATCGAGGCAAACTCATCACATAAGATCGGCAGAGAGTGGCGGAAATGCTGTCACTTCTAGTGATGGTATTGTTGCCGCGTTTGGTTCAGCTTGTGAGAGTTAACGGTGGCCTAAATCCTCCTATAAAGGCCGGCAACGCATATGCGAGTATTCTGGTGGTGCAGATGTCCATGGAAGTCGGAAGTCAGTTAGGTGCTCGTATGCCACTTGTAATATTAAAAAAAATCCTATAATATTATTTATTATAGCCGTTCCCATTCCCGTTCCATTGCTTGTTCCCGTTCCTCGTCTCCATTCTCCATTCCTGTTCCCTATATAAGTATAGATAAGTAACTTAGATACCGATTGCAGCACCATCCGCCGGGCTGATTTGTGAATGTAAACCATCCAGGGCATCACTCAAACACATACAAAAAAATCTATTTCATTCAAAAACATTCCATTCCAACCGTATATGAGGAGTTCAGTGACATACACACGTACAGTAGAATTATATATAGATGTAATTTAGCAAAGTGACGCCTAATCGATAAATATCTAACCCAAGTGAAATTATCTTTGAACGCTCAGAGACAAATAAGTTTCTTGCAGCGTCGTGGGGCTATCAGAAATTATAAATGATCCTCTCTGATGACATCGTTTAGGGAGTATGAGTGACTTGTCCGCCCTTTCGCGTAATTTGTCAGGGTTGTTATTCACTTAGCCTTATTTATAAGAGATGATAATATCGCTTGCTTGGGATCAGAGAGCCTAAGGCAAACATTCTCGGTAGTTTTACTTACTTTCACGTTCGAACCCGAACGTCAAACATAACAGTAATCTGACTGGCCCAGTAGTTGGCGCAGTAGGCAGTGACCCTGCCATCCGCTCCGGGGTCCAGGGTTCTATTCCCGCCTCGAGTCGGGGTGTATTACCCATATGTATTTATATGTCTATTTAAAAAAATATTTGTGTGTAATAGGCGTCTGTTACCTATAAAACAGGAATTAAGGTCTATCTTAGGAACAGACGTCCATGTGTGATATAGTCCAATGTATATTAATAATTTTATTTATTAATGCTACGTTAGGTTAGTTTTAAAAGTTTTACATAAGTTTTAAAACTTTTACGAATAACCTTTGTAGAGTCTATCTCCCGATAATGCTTCGGTGTCGAAGCGAAACGTGCGTTGAGGCACATCGGAATGTCAGTGTAGTGCTGTGCTTCGGTGGCGGATTCGGTGGTGTAGCTTTCGGGTTGCAGCATTACACTGATTTTCCCTCATTTTTTATCATTATTTAATGTAAAATTCCATAATGTTAATGAATATTCTTAATAGCGGATGGTATCCATCACGAAATTTCGGAACACGCGTGACGTACAAAGATGAAATTTGACAAGTTTATATGTAGTAGACATCCGCTAATAACCGTTTGAAATTCATATTGAACTAAACTGAATTTGTATTTGTAAATAAATAAACTTTTTGAATTTGAATTTGAGCAAGGGATTTTTTGGAAGGGCCAGATTAACGAGGCCTAAAGGCTGTCGCAAGTTTAATTCTACGCGGGAACCAGCTAGTACACAAAATTGTATAAAATCTCGCAGTTATAATACCCTTTAATGGGCAAAGTGTCTGCCTCTGTAGGTCGTGCAATCGAAAGCAACGCCACCGGAAATTCTAGAAAATTGCTTCGGAAAATCTTCGCGCCGAAGTACGGCCAATTCTATTACTGGTTCATCAACTGCAAAAGCTAACTGTAGAAATTATTTTCTGGATATTTCATGTATTCAATTTCTGACTCGTTGTGTGTGTGCGCGCGCGTGAATGTGTTTGTGCGCGTGTGTCAGTAATTGAGTGAGTGTGAGTGTGTGTGTGCGTGCGTGTGTGCCTGTGTGTCTGTGGCGTCATAGCTCCTGAACGGACGAAGAGTTTTCAATTTAGTTTAAAGGTAACTTATGTGCAAGTGTTCTTAGACATGTTTGATGAAAATCGGTTGAGCCGAAATAAATGATAGGAAGCGAATATATACGAGTGGAGTATCAAATGAAAAGGTTATATTACAAAATTTGATTTTTGAAGAGGGGTTGGGGGGTATGGGTTTACTGAATTCAAGGAACATGCCCGAGTGGAGTATCGGGGGTTTTTTAAATTTCGAATTCAATGTCCTGCCTTTATTTATTTCTTTATTTACTTGTTTTAAAAATTTTGTGAATTATGAGTCTTATTAGATTTAAAAAAATGATCAAGAACGTGTCGACACGCTTATATAGAATGGTTCCGTATCTGATTCGCGTTAAAGGAATTAATTAAAGTTGTTGACCGATTTCGCTGAAAATAATTTTCTTAGTGAGTTTTTAGCATGTTTCATCAACATGTATTTTTTTTTTCCGAGTATGGGATGACGTCAGACGACAAATCACATGGTGGAGTTATCGCAGTCCATGACGTACGTCGCGCTGCCGTCAAAGTGTTTGCATAGCAATGTTGTGATTTTGTAGTCTGACATTTTTGGCTCGCACGTGTAACTTCAAATCGGTTCAGCAGTTGCGATATTTTGTCGGTTTGAACTATAAATCGTACCATGCAGTACAGTAGTATAGTAGTATACAGAATCTGAATCTCGGAAATAGCTCCAACGATTTTCATGAAATTTAGTATTCAGAGGGTTTCGAGGGCGATCAATCGACCTACCTAGGTTTCACTTATAGAAAACCTCGTTTTCTCCGAGCAAACCTCGGTCATCCGCGTACTAATCCATAATACTGTAGAATTTGTTCTAACGTAAAATGTGGATTAAGTTTGACAAGAATTTTCCTTCCGAACCCTAACAAGATATTATGTTCAAGTGTAGCAGATTTCTTTGTTGGAATATAAGTCCAGGAACGTGTACGCTGTCTCTGAAATATTTTTCTTTGGTTTCGATACTTATTTTTTATAAAAATACGAGACCTTTCCTTTGTGAAAGAATTATATTTAAAAAGAAGTTTTAATATTTCTTTTCATTTTATACAATTGAGTTTTTTTCAGTATGAATGTAATCTTATTTGCTATGTATCATTTTGTTTTGTAAAGTTTCTTAAGTTTATATGGAAAATTATGTGAGTTTGTTTGTACAATGAACCTTTATAATTTCGCTCCGTCCTTCCGTCCGTATGTCTGCCCGTAAGGTGGTCTCCGCCCCCTAGCATTTCCAAACTATTAGACGTAGAGACTTGAATTTTTCCATGTTGATAGAAAATGCTAAAAACTCACTGGGAAAATTATTCTAAACGAAATCCGACAACAGGTTTTGAAGTTATTTAACAAATAATTTTAAAGCGTATCAGATGCGGAATTCTGTCTATATTAGCGTGTCTTGACACGCTTTTGGCCTCTTTTAATTATATATAAAGCCTCAAAGAGCAAAATTTCATTGCCAACCAAAATTTTAAAGATTTAATTGCTTAGTAGATGTAAACATAAATAAAATACTGTTATTACTGTTACTACTGTGTTGTAAGGTCGTTATTATACTGCAGTACCGTTGGTTAGGAATGACGTCGAAGGCATCTAAATATATAGAATTAAAATACGTTTATCTCCCAGGTTAAGTTATTTAAACAAAAAATTCCAATTTCATTTAAAAAACGACAATTAAATACTTTGTAAAGAGAAGGTCGTGGCCTAATCAGTGGTCGGCGTTTGAGTCTTGCTGCGACCGGGTGATAGATGGGTGACTCATTCTAGCACTGCTTTATATTTGATATCCGACCTCCTCAGTGTTTCGGAAGGCACGAATAAAATTTAAATCCATTAAAAAATGTTCTTTTAACAACTCTTATACTAAATTAGTCTTCATTACATCCCTATTTTGCATGTAGAGGTAACTTTGGAGAGGCGTGCATTTTTAGACTGGACGCACTGTACATCTCTATATAGCATTGACATAGAATTTGGTATTTTGTTGTATTTTGTTTTGTTGTATTTTTTTTATATATATTCTTATCATTTTCAGGTGGTGGCAAGTACCGTATTATTGGTTCGGTATCAAAATGTACGACCTGGTCGCCGGTGACAGAAATTTAAAGAGCTCGTACTATTTATCAAAGAAGAATACTTTAGAACTATTTCCGATGTTGAAATCCGACAACCTGTGTGGAGGCATTGTATATTATGACGGTATGATATGATGCTTTATGCCTTTACAATCCTGCTATGAACCATTTGGGTTTAAAACCATTCTTTGCAGTCTGGAAAAGATCATTAATTTTTATTGGTATCTTCTGTAATCTTATATTCCACCTCATTTTTTCACAGACTACATCCTATTTATGAATATGGTTTTTATCGCTTCTATAGCAAACTTGTGAACTTCCTAAATTAATTGTTGGTTTATACAGTAGCGGCCCAGGCAGTGGACGCATCAATTGCTCTATCTGATACAGCCATTAAATCTTCCTGTGTGCTGGTATTTGAGAATAAGAATAAGAAAACTTTATTAGGAAAATAAAGCACTGCAGTCTTATAATATACGTAACTTAACGTAAACTTCTATATTAAACACGAGGCTTAAAAATTTAAAACAAGATATACAAAATATTAAGCAGTGCAATATACCTAAAAGGATATTTGGGCACACAGGGCACGACATGGGGTGAGACATCATTTGCCACCACATAGTTGACCTATCTTGGTAACACCCGAACATGTTTGATTTTACCCTTACTTCGGCCAATCTGAGTCCGAAGTCTGTGCAGACTTGCAGAATTGCCAGGGCAATGTATGTAAATGTAGTAGATTTTTACGCGTTTAACAAATGGTTATTTCGTGTCGCTTTTTTGTTTCTTCGAATTTTCCAAAAATATGGAATGCTGTTAAAGAAGTTTCACTTCTAATCTTACGTTACAGGGCAGCAGGATGACGCACGTACAAACATCGCGATTGCTCTGACGGCGGCGCGTTTGGGCGCCCACATCGCCAACCACGTCAGTGTCACCAAGCTGTATAAGACAGCCGGCAAGCTGAGCGGTGCAAGGGTTCGTTAGTAGTGGGTGCGACAATACCCTAACGGCGGTGAGGTTTGAACCGGGTACCTTGCGGATTTCAGTCCATACCTTATACCGTTGAGATAATTAGATGAAGTGTGGCCTCATGTTCCCGTGCGGCAAATACTAAAAAAAAAACACCCCGTCGCCCGCGCACCTCTACCGGTTGCGTAACTAGCCGCGTGACAGTGATCTCACGCTACGTCCATGCGTTGCATTCAGAATAGAATACAAACTTTGACATCAATTTGTTTGTCTAAGGATTGATCTCGAATTCCATCGGAAACTATAGGTAACTTTCTCTCAATCTTTATTTTTCCTTCATATATGATCATCACATGTCAGGTCCTCGATTATAATAAGTGTCTTGCCAGTCACCTTCTATATGGAAAGTAAAACTACACTATCGCTATAAAAGTAGTACAAATGAGGTTCCACATTCAGCTTTAAGCCGCAGCAAGCTACAGCGCTGACCGCATTTAAGATTCTCAAATATTGTCTTAATTGCCGCATCCACTTTTTCGTCATTCCGTGTCCGTTGTAGCGTCGATAGTGGGTCTCTGAGTTCACATCCGCTCGATTTAATGACTGAGCTGTCCCAAAGCCATGGACCTAACATGAGGGATTTTGCATTGCTAGTATCAGCAAACAATAATGCAGAAATGATGATCTATCAAAACCTTACGAAATATGAACACCCTTTAGTAATTAACTTTTGTTCATAACTTACTGTTAGAATGTAAATAAAAGTAATCTATACTAATATATAAAGCTGAAGAGTTTGTTTGTTTGTTTGAACGCGCTAATCTCAGGAACTACTAGCCCGATTTGAAAAATTATTTCAATGTTTAGAGAGCATATTTATCGAAGAAAGTTATGGGCTATATATCATCACGCTAAAAATTTTTCACCTACTTTTACGCGGACAAAGTCGCAGGTAGCAACTAGTTTTGTATGAAATCTTATTGTTGCACAGCTATCCATAATGAACTGTTGTTTATTAATTTGGCTGAAAATAAAAATCCACTGAACAAATTCCAACAAACAACAAATGGCGCCCATTTCATACCTTTGTAAAACTTGATAATACAATAATTAGCAAGAAAAGTTTAAAAAATGAAAATGTAATGTAGTAGAATGAAAAGTACATTACGCAGCTCGTGTTAATTTAGTGCTAACATAACACTAGTGCATTAATAACCCACTTTGCGCTCGATGCAACAACCTACTATTATTAACCTACTTTTTATTAAATGTGAAAGGTAAAATAATATGAGGCCGTCCCCGTCGCGGTCCCAGCGCGCGGCGCGGCGCAGCAGCGACACGCACGCGGGATACAGCTCCGCCAGGTAGCGCCGCGCCTCCCACACCGCCACCGCCGGCTCGCGGGACTCCGCGCGCACGCCGCTCTCCTCCACCACCTCCGTACTCCTGCAGGAGATCAATTTGTATTTTAGAAATTAAATAGAAGTTAAATAAATATTATACACGTTTTGTAGTAATGTATCGTTTGATTAATTTTACACATTGATCTGATATCGAAATAACAAATATGGTGCCAAGGCGATGCTTAGAAGGAAGAGAGAGAATATTTTGTGTCGTAAATTACAACATTGTCGTTGAAGCCCGAATTAAACTATCCAATGGGTTAATTTTGAAACTCTTGTAAAATACACCAATGTATGGAAACCTTTCTGAAAAGGTATCTACCATATTTGTATGGGTTATCATTACTGCTGAGATTTCAAATTTTTTAAAGAACGAAATACTAATACTAAACAATTTTACAAAGCTTTAACTAGTTAAACAATGCAGATAGCCCAGCGGTGGGGTTGATTTTTAAACGATTTTCCATCATTCATTCAACAACAACAACACTCAACGAGTTTCTTGCTGATTCTTCTCGTGGCTCGACTCTTCCGAATCAGCGGTAGCTTCTAAAAGTCTACTTGACTAAAATATCATTTGAATTTGAATCTGTCCTATTACCGTTCAGATATCGAATCTTAAACGTTTATCGGTTAAATACATGCGACTATAGAATGAGATGAAGAGTGGCTTTCAAGAGCGAGAGTGGACAAACGTTTATTGGTAAAATAGAATGAGATGAAGAGTGGCTTTGGAGACGTCTCGCCCGGGCGGCCTCACCTGTACAGCAGGTCCAGGATGTCGGCCACCCCGCCCGGGCGAAGGGGCGCGCCGGGCGGCCCGGGCGAGGGCTGGGCGGAGCGGTCGGGCGGGCGGTCGCCGTCGGCCTGGCCCGTGGCGCGCGCGTACAGGTCGTCCTCGGTGCCGTCGCGCACGTCGTCTATGAAGGCCATGGAGCGGTACCTCTCGTTGCCGAAGGGCGCGCTGTGGCCCCTCAGCAGCCGGTAGTCGCGCATCACTTGCAGGATGAACTTGAGGTTGAGGTCGCGCCACTCGGACACGTCGTGCACGTTGTAGGCGTTTATCCGCGTGAACGGTACGCCGCCTGCGTCAAACACGTAATATAAACACAGGCATTTATTTGTCTACCTTAGGAACAGACGTCCGTGTGTCATATAGTCCTGTATATATGCTCTTCTATATGTTCGTTTGCATGTCAATTAGTTAAAAGGCCTATTTTTGGTCGTTATGTAATAAATCAAAAATAACAATAACATCAAAATTTTCTTTAACTAGGACATGTCATACAAAATGGTAAAGGACTTTCTTGGCCGACTGTACCCCGTGTCCATTGAGGACATGAGAGTTTCAATAAAACGTGTTTTCTCATAGATAGCTTTAAATGGGGGAACGGTCTTGCTTGAAGAATTAACGTACAACATAGTTTTAAAAAAAAGTTGCTGTTCCCGAGCAAAAGAAAATA
This sequence comes from Charaxes varanes, assembly GCA_024363005.1. NCBI lineage: Eukaryota > Metazoa > Arthropoda > Insecta > Lepidoptera > Nymphalidae > Charaxes > Charaxes varanes. The sequence continues at coordinate 1,489,615 of JANCMC010001371.1, forward strand.
ACTTACAGATGGTCGAAGGCCAGTGGGGACACTAGCAAAAGCTCGTAAAATAAAAACAGCGAAGGTAAATGAGGGTCATAAAAATAGCGATCTAATCCTCACTGAGTCTGTACCATCAGCGGCATTAACGGTCATTACGTGCGCGGCGATAATCTGACAATATAGTGTTAAACACTAATGTGCGCCATAACGCTTGATAACAGATCCCTCTTTTAGATATTACTTAACCAACGTAGCTGATGTATCGGGTACAATAATGCAGGAGTTATGTTATAGTTGGTACACACTTGTGTTTGTGCTTTAACACACATTACAATGTATTAAGTAAACATAATTATTTTTTATTACAATTACAATTGTAATGATATAAAGATATTCTTTTCTCGCTTTCCGTTGGGCCCCTGTTATATATTTTAGTTAATAACAATAATTCGGGAGCTATGTAATAGTTGGTACACACTTGTGTTTGTGCATTAACACACATTACAATGTATTAAACATAATTATTTTTTATTACAATTACTATTGTAATGACTTAAAGATATTCTTTTCTTGCTTTCCGTTGGGCCCCTGTTATATATTATAGTTAATAACAATACTGCGGGAGCTATGTAATAGTTGGTACACACTTGTGTTTGTGCATTAACACATTACAATGTATTAAGTAAACATAATTATTTTTTATTACAATTAGATAGATATTCTTTCCTCGCTCTCCGTTGGGCCAATGTACGATAGAGGTTTGAGTACAGCAAAACGAACATCCTTTCGAATGGAATTTCTTCACAAAAAAAAACGCTTAAATATTTGAAACTTTCGATATTAAAGGGTTCGCATCAAAAAGTTGATAACCGTGCAACCGTATAGGTGGTTCACAACGAGTGTGATTAATCGTAAGGTTGTAGAGATCGTGGGGGTTCCGAGGATGACGTCCGATGGCAATCGGTCATCTTAACTCGCCCCGCAGCCAAATCCTCTGCAATCTAAGCGGACCCTGGTACTAAAACGGAATAACGCTAGGAAGTAGAGAGATTTTTAATATTAGATCGTATGAACATTTTATGAAGTAAAAAAATCTCTTCAGAAACTATCAATATCATCAGTTTGTACATTTTTATTCTTAAAGGCTACAAAGTTCTATAAAGCTTTGCGCAGCTACACAAAGTCCCGCCCACACTAGATGATCATAAATCATAAAATCATAAATATTTATTTGCGAAATTATAGGGAAAATAGGGTGTTAGGTACATTGTTTTGGGCACTTATCTATAATCTGCCATTTTCAGGGCGTGCAAAAGTACAAGAATTATTAATAATCCCAATTACAATAATATTCTTGCAATTATAATGTAATAAATCCAATAAAAATGGTTAATGGCATAACAAGTCAATAGTTTTGGGTCACAATGTAATCATATTATTTATATATTAACAAAATGTCAATTTAAAATTAAAAAAAAAAGAATAAGAAACACAATATCAATAATTAAAAAGGATGATTAAAATGTTCACTGAAATGATCATTCAAATGAAGCTATATCTGGCGTCGACATTAGATAATTTAATTAATAACTACATCGCTATACTATCAATGTGTTTGTTACCAAAGATTATGTAACCTTTACAACATAGACAATATAAATTATGTAAGTTATGTTCACGCTACGTTGCACAGCACTGCATTTAATACAGACCGCGGGATATAACTTAACAAAAAAAAAAAACAAGTAACTGGATCCTTCCATTCGTGTGTAATCTAGGATTCTTATAAATGTCAAGATAACAATCTTCACGTGTTTTTCTTGGTTTTGTCATTTATTTCAATTATTTTTCTAAGGTATATTTTTTGTAACAGTAGTTAAATTTAAATTTATAAGCCAGAAATAATTTAAAGAAATGATATTACTAAATATTACAATAGAATAAATAAAATTCTCTCATGCCATTTGAATTACGCCGATAGAACAATCATTTAACGCTTTAAGTTTATGTACACTTTTTAAAAAAGTTTGACTACATGTGATTAGTGACTCCAGCTAGCAGAGCGGGATTTCGTTTTTATGTTACAAGGGGGCAAACGAGCAGGCAGTAGGCACCGAAGTGCCTACCAGCGCCCATGGACATCTGCACGACGGTCGCAGCCAGAGCAACTTAACTTAGCGATCGACTCAAATGTCGACCACTGATTAGGCCACGACCTCCTCAAAAACGAATGGGAATGAATGAAAATTGAATTGCAATTGCATTGCATATAATATGAATTCATTGATGGCCATCACTGTCCAGTTTTTATTATAGGATAACGACCTATTGATTATTAACAATGACTTGATGTTGTGTAACTATACTATTTCCTTGTCAGTTTATACTTAAAATTAAATGAATTCTTATTTGCATTTTAAATTTTATTACTTGCAACATATAAGTGAAGTTGTATTCCTATAGACACAAAATGACGTCACGTGTGCGACCTTCCGGTCCTAAAATGCACAACGCTCCATTGTCCGAATTACTTCGGCATATATGTACTTTGAATTTAATTCCCAATATTATTATTAGTGAAATATGATTATAACTCGTCAGCGAAGAATCTAGGAATGATGACATAAAAACATTGTTGCAATAAATGTAATCTTTATAATGACTGCGATTCTTTATTTTATTGTCTCTCAAATCTTGCTAAATCCAAAATTCAAAATATAACCAAAGCCCTTACTTTTGTTTTATTTCAAAATTGTATTGCAAGTTGATGTCAGCGCGTCAGGAATTGTTGGGCACAAAATGACGTCACCGCTGCGACCGTCCCAAATGCGCAGCGGTCCATTGTCCGAAATATTCGGGCCCTTATACGTGTGCGCGATGATGCCTGGTCGCCTCAATTGGTCGCATTAGTGGCGAGCTTCCGGACCACAAATAAATTACCAGTGGAGGCGGCCACGAGTTTGAAATAGAGCGGCCATGTGAAACTAGACACGTCTGTAGACGAGTTGATCTGCGGTGACTTTAAATCACAGTGGTTTCTATAGTGATACATATAAAATGTATATCCCTTGAATGTCAACTTCAGAATTCACCGTTTTATGGTCAATTTAAAAGAACTTCTTAACAGATTCGAATAATTAATAAAGACGTCCAGCAGTTTGAAACAGAGCGACCGTGTAAAACTAGACACGTTTTGTGTACGAATTGATCTGCGGTGACTTTAAATCACAGTGCATGTGGATATCTGTATGAAGAATAGCAGCAATAGTTTTAGATGTATACCTAAATTCTAGATTCAGTAAAATTATTTTTAAAAGCTTGTCTCAGTATTCTCCTTCTTAGCGTTATCCCGGTCTTGTAACAGGGTCCACTTAGATTGCAGAGATTGTGGCTGTGGGGCGAGTTAAGAGGACCGATTACCATCTAACGTCGTCCTCGGTGGATAAGATTGGCCCAGGAAAGAGGAAGATGTGCCAAGAAGGGGGATGCCTTTGCCCAAAAGTGGGACACAATAGGCTATTAAAAAATAGATACAAATAGTTGCTCAAAAATTTTCAACTAAAATTTTGCTATATTATTTAATTTCTATGCTTAATTCAGTAGATAAAATTGGAAGACGACGAATTTACCTATACACCTGAAGAAATTTCGACCACAGTTCAAGATGATACGGAAACTTTATTGCCTTCAAAATCTCTGCACATATAGAACAAGACTTACGACAAAACAATTTTTTTCTTTTTTTATGTGGTTTTTTCAAATACATATTTTAGTCGTAGATAAAGAATTGTATGCACCGGTGTATAGCTAGGTCAAAAAAGCTTGTGGCGACTCTGTCCGCGCTACTCGCCATTCGCCTTTTTGAACCCTCTTATACAACTGTTGCATAAAATACTATTCTCATTCGAATGTCAGATTATATATATATATATATATATATATATATTTATTTAAAAATTAACAATATATTTTTAACATTAAAAAAGAGCCGTTAAACCACATAAGGTTTGTCTCGGCACTTCGGACATTCACAAACATGCATATTAAAGTTATAATTACTTAACTCGACGCGCGCACCGATCGGTGCGACGATGCCAGTGGAACCGGTTTTGTCGCTCATATGCCAATGCAAAGTCGTGAACAGATCTTCCTCAAGATCAGTGGTACATGAAACAAGTCATTCGGCATGGTGAATGCTCAGTCGCCTATTTTCGCGATGTCCAGCCAGCCCAGGCACTATCTCAGGTCGAGGTCCACCGTCCGATATCCATCCGGGGAGGAATCATCATCATCAATTTATATATGTTGTGTATCTATTTTATAATCTTATATATTTTAATTACCATTCCTAAATTGCTAATTATCGTTTAGGCGGTTTCTCATTAGTCATTACCGTTCAATTAAAATTTTCAGATCTGCTTAAAGATAGGGGAGTGGCGCGCGGGCATAGTTGCTGAGCAGTTGGATATATTCCAATGTTACTTGAGCGAGTTCACAAAAGTCACCCTGTATATTATAGGTTAATCTTTATATTAATTGTTATTAATTTTAAGTCTTTTTTTGTGTTTATGTTCATTATTATTTTTCTTAGTTTACTTAACTATCGAATTCGATTAAACCTGTTAGATAGATTTAAGTTACGAAATAAATATTTTTTTATTTTTATGTATGTATCAACCATAAACTTTTCATTAAAGTTGAAAAATATGAAATCAGGGACATTTGGAAAAAATAGGAACGTCAAATATTCACGTTGTCCAATATGGCATACTATGTATTTATAATCACGTAATTTAAAACATTTAAGGCCAGCTAAAATACTTTTTTTGAACATGTATATCTTTTATTGTATATACCCAAGTATTAATTTGAATATATTTTCGAAATATCTACACATTGAAGACATAGATAATCAGACTACTCGGAAGCAATATAAATTCTAGTTTTCTAACAAGTAAGTGTGTTATGAGTACACCACATAGACCACATAGGAGCAGCTTGGATGCCACGATTCACTAACCGAGATCGATGGACGTCGAGTCGATTATGCACAGGACGCGTGGCGCCCTCTGCACGATCTGACCACAATCGCTCCGCTAAAGCAGCTGCCCGCGGCCATATTCTAGCATCTAGCCCACCTGCACTTAATGTCGACGACCACACGGTCGCCTCTCCACCTTCCAAACAACCTATAGACTTCCGAGCCCAGGGTCTATGTTCATATACTCTCTGCCAAGAATTGTAAGATAATCCGCCAAATTCTTCATACCAGGAACCAAAACCACTGTTTAAATCCCATGCATCCTCGTGTGATATAATAGTTCGAACTCCAGATACATATTTCTGTGTAAAATCAAAATTACGAGCCTGAATGCCGAGCTTATGAACATATGTTTTTAATTCTGTTTTAATACGTTCTGTAAAACGCGAAGACCATAGGATAGTTAAGTTTGGTAATTTCCCTGTTATAGCTTCCAGCCGCCGTAAGGTCATCGTAGTAAATTCGGCCCAAAGATCTATTGAATTTGATTTATTAAAGTGTTCAAACCAGCATCTCTCTGAAACATCATCACCTCCGATGTGAAAAATATCGTCTACACCTGAAAGTTGCATGAGGTCAGAATATATATGCTCAATAATCGTGTAAACATTTGGATTTCTCGGATTAATTTGTCCACACGGGGGCTCATTACAATAGGCATTCCAAGGTTCCGATTGAATACAATACGCTAGATCATTTAATCCAAATTGCGGTCCCCAGTTCCACGCAGTTCCTACATGCGATGGTAAATCAACCTCCAAAAGAATTCGAATACCTCGTAAGCGTGCTCGTCTAGCGACTGCACGTATTTCATCTGGTGTGTATATTGCTCCTTTTCCATAAGCTCCATATTGTGCTAACTGAGGAATTCTGTTTAGTTGTAGCGAAAATGCTTGCGCATCAGTTGCATGCCAGTGAAAGGTATTCAGCTTAGAGGCGGCCATAGCGTCTATAAGTCGAATTATTTCGGCCGTAGGGAAATAATTTCGAGCCGTGTCCAACATCAGTCCGCGGTATCGAAACCGTGGCGCATCATCAACGTTTGCGGCTTCTAGCATTAGCAGTGTACTGGCATAAGGATCAAGCCAAATCAACTGAGATAAAGTTTCCAAAGCATGTCGCGCCCCGCAAAATGTATTAGATGAAATATCAGCCATTAGAAGACTGCTTGACGCATTCTTTGGTTGAACTGATAAGCGATAGCTTTCGTCGGTATCGAGACGCATTCTAGGATCAGCGCTGCCACTTTCATTGACATAAATTCTAACAGTTACATATCGCCATTCATCAAAAGATCGAACACGGTTTTCAAGTTTCCGTAAATCTTCTTGAAATAATTCAAAAGCATCTCGTAAATGGTCCAAAACGGGTTTGGATGAAAATGATAAAATTTGTAAGTGAAATAAATCTGCACGGACAGGTATCGCAGTTGTTGATAAACTGACCATTCCAGTGGGTTGAGGCCAGAGATGCATAAAGCCACATAACATATTACAAGTCGTTAGTGATTGAAGCTTTTCTGTTATCGATGCTTTTACAGGAACACATTTTTCTTGTATACAATTCCAAGTCCATAATGGCAATGTTTTGCTACAAAAATAATAATTTAAATTACTACCTAATTTGATAAACAAAATTTGGCGCTTAAATGTTTGTTGTAATACTCACATTGAAACAGCTTTATCACATGGCAAGGTATTTAAAACAATAGTAATCATTAAGATGCCAACATGAGTAAACATGTCAAAAAATTCCGTATATGAATTTGTATTGTGTAAATTCGAATGCTATAGTCCCAAAAATTCAATAAAAAGCCATGATTAATTCGTTTATTTGTAAGGGTTTGTTTATTTTTAAACCACATTTCGTACAATATAATTGTCATTTTTTGTCAATTTAACATAGAGCAGAAAAATAGAATGCTGATTGGGGGAATCGAATAAGTGCGTTCCACTAAGCGATCGTATCGACCACGCTCACGACCGCCAAGTGGAACGCTGTCGGCTGTCGCTTTTAGATAGACAAAAAAACATAAAAGAACACACACATATATAAACGAACTAAAGATGTTTGAATGCCTTTAAAAGTAGAGTTTTCATCGTAGGAAAATTACTTAAACATCAAGGTGACACGGACAAACTGACGTTTAATTATCTTTGAAAAGTCAATATAGTAGTTGTGTCCAGATAAATTTACAGATATTGTTTAAGTTGTTGTTCTACTCCGTCTTTAATCTTTAGTCTTGCTTTCAACAGAAAGTGAAAGATAGAGATGTATAGAATACGTAGGTATATATCCTTGATAAAAAGTTTAACCAATCTGTAAGCATTAAGCTGTAGCCTTCTTTAAGCTTAGGTCCTCCCCCTGTGTTGTTGGGTGAAGTCAATCGATGAGATTGCACTGGGTCCTTTATGTCAAAGTGGTTATCAAGATTACGAATCGTCGTGTCAATGCCATTGAGCACGGTATGAATGTAGATGACATAAAATATTAACAAATTTTTGAGGTATCTCCATGCCTTCTCTGTCACTTCTTTTTTGGGGGCACGCTGGTCTTCGAAAGTTGTAACTCTTATAAATTGTTGTCTCTTGTCATACTGACAGATAAAAAACGAGAAACTTATTTTTAAATTCAAATAATATTGTATTCAAGTAGAATTTTACAAGCTCTTTTGAATCGTCAAATATTTTAAAAGCAACCACTGATTCGGAAGAGTCGAGCAACAGGAAGAATCAGCAAGAAACCTGTTAGCCAGTCTTTTAAAAATACTTGTAATTAAAAATGAGTTTAATACATTTCTGCATGTTTACAAATCTGGAGCAATTCAACTCGAAGCGGTTTTATCCTAAAAGGTCTTCGACTGTATACTAAGCCTTATGAATAAGCGTGTATTTAACATTTCATTTAAATTTAACTATAGACAAATTTAATATGGAAATGTATCCTTAATTTTTTTGGGTTCTGTACTACAAAGGACCATAACAGTTTCGCTCTGTTCATCTGTCTGTCTGTCCGTCTGCAAAATGATTCTCTCCTAGGATTTTGAAACTATTAAATGTAGAGAATTGAGATTTTCCATGCCCATAGAAAATGCTATAAACTTGTTAGGGAAATTGTTTTTAGCAAAATCGGACTCGCAACTTTTGAAGTTACTTAACATATACCCATGTCCCGTACGGAACCCTTGTTTATTTCTCTTGATAGGCTCTTGGTCATTTTTAATGTTTATTCATTTAATAATGTATGATTTTTATTTGAACAGTGATCATCCCCCGATTGGAACGTACTCTAGCGTATATCATCTCTGAACTGGATGAACTTGAGCGTGAAGAGTTCTACCGGCTGAAGAAGATCCAAGACAAGAAGAAGATCATCCGAGACAAAGCAGAAGCAGTGAGTTTGTACTTCTTCTACCTAGCGTTATCCCAGTCTAGTACCAGGGTCCGCTTAAATTGCAGAGGATTTGGCTGTGGGGCGAGTTAAGGTGACCGACGGCCGTTTGACATCATCACAGGAACCCCCAAAATCTCATTACTAATATCACTCAGTGACATTAATCGGGACCCATCTGGTTTTTTTTACTTTCTTTTCCATTCAGTCTTGAATTAATCGAGAAAAAAACGCACCCAAAATATATACAACGGATACATTTTTGAATATCGAGAACAGGTAGCGCGTCTGAAACCTTCTGGAGGTGCATTATCCTCGGACTGTATATTCATTTACAACTTGGAAATTGTTACAAAATACAAAAAAAATTGGTAACAAAGTTGTCTGCTTATTTTACAATAAGCAGACAACTTTGTTTTATTATATATAAGGATAATGAAGAATGTAAATTCTTCATTATCCTTATATATAATAAAACAAAGTGCCCTTTATAGCATATCATGAAAATGAATATCTTAGAAATTATGAGAGATTTAAAATGCGAGAGCAGAGTAAGCCAACATTCGGACAGGACAACGTCTGCCGGATCCGCTAGTTTAATATTATGTAAATAAAAACTTTAATTAATGAAAAATGATACTGACCCGTATCTATAGGAGGAAAATGGTTGTTAATTGGATGTTTATTTCATCTCTACCCTCCGGGAAAACAGGAAGTCATTAATGTATTTTTCCCATGGACTTGTCATTATCGCGGTCCTTGGGCTATTCTTTTTAGTTCATTTACATGTAGCTGGTGCCCGCTACTTCGACTGTATTGGCTAATAAACGAATTTTTTTTCAGTTTACGAAAAAAGACCTCGACACTTCTACGGCAGAAGGATAGACTGAAACCTGTGAGGTGTGAGGTAAAAACGCCGCTAGGCTATAGTCGTGGCTTCTCTTAACACAAGCTATTAAAATAGCTTAACTGTGAGTGTCACGAGAATAGTTTATTTATAGTTAGTAGTTTATTTATTTCATAAGGTTATAAGAATTTATTATAAGCTTAATATAACATATTACTAGAGATCACAGGCTGGTCGAAATTCGATCAGAAATCTTTAGATTTGCATACTTATTTAAAGCTATGTATATTTTTTATTCCTAGTACATTTGGCTATTTAATCACATTAAATGTCATAAAATGTTGCCGTGACTACGCTTTGGCCCCATCTTATAGTAAAATGTATACATGAGTGTGTAAATCGTTAAGCATTGGTGTGCGTGAGGGTGTGTTTTAAAATTTTAATTTATAATACATATTTTATTACTATTAGTATTCGTGCACCATCTTCACACACATACACATAATTATGGCAAATTTCATACTCGTCCGTTCGCGCAATTTTCTTAAAATAGTACTTCACGTTTCAATATGTAGATTACTAATATTCTTTAAAGATGTATCAAATCAAAACGCAGACCGTACTAATTAGTACAACACCGTCATTACATTTCGCATCCCATGCGTCGTTCAAGATCACAACAGGGTTGTTGCTGATCCATAACTAGTACGTACAATTAGGCAACTAAACAGGGTTGTTGCTGATTCATAAACAGTCTGTAGAAACTGGCAACTCGACGGGGCTTTTGCAGGTCCATAAACAGTCTATACAATTAGGCAAAAAGACAGGGCTGTTGCAGGTTGTTCAATTAATAGTGTGTACAATTTGACACCTGGATAAGGCTGTTGCTGATCCATATACAGTCTGTACAATTAGGTAACTGGACAGGGCATTTGCAGGTCCATAAATAGTCTGTACAATTAGCCAATTGGAGTCCTATATCTAATCCCTAATTGGTCCGTACAATTTCGCAACTAGACTTAAAAGTCTATATAAAAAAAAACCAAATGGAGTAAGGAAATGAAAAAAACCTAATGGACTTTGACTATAGCAGGACACTTAGACGTAATAATTGGAAGAATACTGAGATCATCTCATCGGGAGTGAAGCCATTGCTGATTGCATTCCTGCTTATGACAATGGTCGTCAGTAGTGAAGCACCTCATATTGCAAAAAGCACAAGTCTAATAGTAAAACAAATAAACATTGAAATACTAAATTGGGTCGGCTGAGATCAAAGACCTCATATTCTTCCATCAACAAACATAATGCTATATTTGCTGTAATAATTTATGGAGAGTTCAAACAGAGTTAGGTAAATATTTATGACCTGGATATTGGCCAGAGTTCGTGTATATAAAGATGGAATATTTTTTTTGTTAATAATACTTTTGTAAACTGTTTTCGTATTTTTTTTTTTTTTGTAAACTGGTCTGCGGTGGCCTTGCACCGCAAATATGGACGGGATGTGGAGAGGCCTTTGCTCAGCATTGGGACATAGATGTCTGATACTACAAATAAAAAAGAATACAAGGAATTCTTGTTTTCTTCTACTTCTTCTTCTTTGGGTGCTTCTCCAACGAACAGAAAAGGTTGGTTGGCGTATTGTCCTTTATGAGGCGTAACAGAACTCGAAAATACTTAATTAATTACGCGGAATTCTTTAATCAATCATAACGACTAATCTTATTATTCACGTTGCGTCTATAACTAAGCTTTGAGCTTGAAGTAGTGTCAACAGACTTGAACTCAGTACCTGACAGATTCCATTATACAACCTTTGGGCTATTGAACCAACTCGAAATGTGCCTGGACGAAGAGTAAGATGGATCCTAACTAATAAATATCATAAATGCGAATGTGAATTTGTTTCCTTGTTACGCTTTAGGTTTAAAGATATTTATTCTTAATAAGATAATACAGTCGCTTACTTAAGAATATGATGTTCATGTTTCTTATATTATTTTTATTAAAGTTTTATCTTTTGTATTTATCTCGTAGTTTCTTCTTCTTCCTGCTAGCGTTATCCTGGTTAAATACTAGGTTCCGCTTAGATTGTAGAGGATGGGACTGTGGGGGGAGTTAAGGTGACCGCTTGCCATCTGACGTCATCCTCGCAACCTACAATCTCTACAATCTCACGAATAATATCACTCAGTGACATTAATCGGGTCCCACTGTTATACGTATCTTTCGAAACGCGAACGAGTTCAGATATCAAATATAAATCGAATCATATCAAATAAAAATAGAATGGGTCACCCAACTGTCACCTGGTCGCAGTAAGAGCAACTTAACCTAGCGATCGCCTCAAATGCCGACCACTGATTAGGCTACGACTTCCTCAATACAATTATGTATAATATATAAAATGTAATAATACATTTATGTATAATATATAGTGAAATAATTACTCATCACTAAATTATATAAAAAAAACAACAGTGGCAGTCCGGAAGTGCTGACATGTGCGTATACTTGAACATACCGATGTGTCGGTAACGATAACAGTGTCGAGAGTTCAATGGTTTATTTTTTCGGTTTACAAGATTTCACTTTAATAAACTTCCATACGAAATATAAACGTATAATGCATATTTTACAATTTCACAAGCGACTAGTCTCGCCGCAAACTGTCTCACACAGAGCGGCTGTTTACTCCAGTAAAGAGGTTTTGCATTTTTTACCCTGTCTATATCGTAGGGAACTTTTTGACAACGCAATTCGCTTACACAGACCAATTTCGTCGATTTTCTTATTTTCCACTGACTTTCATAAAATGTTGAAGCTTTTCGACTTCATAATTATGTCATTGTACTCGCATATCGCATAGCATTTTGGACTATCCAGACAGATTATAAATAGTTATTACTAAAAGTAGTACTAATATTTATTTTATCTCTCTATCGGTCTGTCTTTCTTTGCCTAAAGAACTGTAATTCCCCTTATAGCATGGTGCTTTTATAACCCATTAATATTATTCTATAATATTATTTTATTCGCATTCGCGGTAGTAAAAAGCGTTGTACATGAATTTTCCTATAACGCGGAATAAACAACTTGACTGGCCCGTTGGCGCAGTAGTGACCCTGCCATGCGCTCCGGGGGTTGTGGGTTCGATTTCCACCTCGATAAAAACACCGCTACTTCAATTTTCCAGCTCGCGGGCCCACGAAAGTTTCACCGCGCCAAAAACCTCTCGCGCTCGTTCAAACCCCACCGCCGTTGGATTATTGTCGCACCCACTCCTAATGGAAGCTTTTAATTTAAGCTCAGTAGGAGGGGATAAGGGAATCTTAGTCATACCTAAACATTATTCCTAATATTATTAAAAAAAAATACAGATTAAGGAAGGCTAAGGCCTAGACGAAGTCGGGGGGAAAAGCTGTTAAATCATGAAACTCCACACAAAATTAACTATCCGATAAAAGTTTCATTGGCTGCGGATAAGTAAGAGGGCTTCATCAATTTGAGGATTATGAAGTTCTCAACTGAATTCAATTTTAGCCGAGAACTTTCTTAACTTCATTGCTTGTTCTTCTTCTTCGCCGTTGGTGACCCAATTATGTGGTTCTATTTTCAATTCTTTATTGAATGGGACGTTACTCAGTTACAATCAATTACTTTTAGCCCTTCAAAGTATATTCAGGGCGAACGGAGCGGCTGCTCCAGGCGCCGGGTCCCAGGGAGCGCCTCAGCTAGGGGCGTCCCTAATATGCAATTATGTTAAACTAGCTGTCCCCGAGAAATCGTCTTCGTAAAATTAGGTAGAAAAACATATATTAAATTTTAACGTAATGATAGAAAGTAGATGAAAGCCATCCTCGACAAGTGGACAATCTAACACAGAAATAATTTTTCAAATCGGACAAGTAGTTACTGAGATTAGCGCGTTCAAGCAAAGTAACAAACTCTTCAGCTTTATAATATATATATAATAAGGGGGCAAATAAGGGGGTCGTCATAATTGGATCTTGCTCCATCCTAAAATTTACCTCAGACCGGCATTAAGTATATTGTCTTGAAAACGATCGCAAGTTTTCACATTTCACTTTCAATTTTTTAATAAGCGCTCGAGACTAGTGGCAGAGCGTCCTTTTAAATTAATATCTAAAACTCCAGAAAATGAAATATGTTTGTAATTAATTATACATATTACAATAAAGAGAAAGATTACCTGTAATTTCCGTTGTTGAAGATTTATGAGAAAAAAGACCCTGCAAGAGTGGTTGAAATTATTAATAGAAATGGTCTTAATTATTCTTTATTAAGACATTGGTCCACCAAGTTTGTGGCATATTTCGGGACCCTATTCATACGACAATGTCCACAGCTTTAATTTATACTGATAAGTTTCTTTCCGGTTCTTCTCGGGGCTCACCTCTACTAGTAGCTTAATTCAAGGGTCAAAAATGACTCCGATCGATGGAGCCGCGTTGTGAATCTATACAGTAGTAACGTTTGCGTGGGTGACGTAAGCCATGACGTCATCGCGACCTTGCCACTACCACTTTCCGTTTCATCAAACATAGTGCCTCTCCCGTTAATCGGCCACATCGCCACCTCGCTAAAAACTAATGTATTCATGTTTATATTGGCTTAGGCCGCGTTCACACCAAGCGTGTATTTACGCCGAAACTGTTGTAATCCGCTGAGTGTGAACAGTATCAAAGTAATTTTTTTTTTACCAGATTTAAAGCCGGACCCTAGCTCCTTAGACATTTATAATATAGACAGCAGAACGCTACTGCTTCTTCGTTCTTAATGCGAACGGCAAAGCTGTGGCACTCTCTACCGTCCTCTTTAAATCATATACATCATCTAAAGTCTAGACACAAGAGAGAATAGGTATCTTTAAGGCACGCACGTTACTTCTTAGTATACATAGACATTTTTCCATTGAATATAATTATTGCCACATGCTGGTCTATTTATAAATAAAGACTAAAATAAAAGTCTGAGACTACGCAACGCTCGCTCACAGTCAGCGGCTAAAAATACGTATTGTTTGAACACGGCCTTAACTTTCCATTTTTTTCACATCCTGCCATCGTGCCTAGACACTCGATGCTAATATGAAAGTCTTTTATGATATTCATTATTTTGATTGTCATTAATAAAGTCGCTGATTTAGTGATAGTAGGGGAGGGATGGATGCTAATTTTGTAGTCACTAAAGCGTCGTGGGGATCAATTGAATTACGTACATTAAGCGCAGAAACGAAAAAAAAGTTTATTTTATGGTATGGTCATGTTGTACATAACGCCTGGAGCATGGTTTTAACTATATTGCTTCGAGAAAATGGTCAGATTATATTTTTTGTATAAGTATTTGCTTTACAATAGAACAATCTTGCTCGAATATTTGACAAGAGAGAAGCGGACGGTTTTTTTTACAACTTTGTGACTGTCCCATTTTCTTATTTCACGCTAAATTCCCTAGAGAATTGAAACATAATTAATGGAAATTATTCCATGTAATTAACTTACGTTATCTTAATCTGACGAGCCTGAGTTTTTATAAGGGTCCTATAAGGGTACTTATGAACCCCCCTATATATTAAGAGTTCATTTATGGTGGGGGTACATTATAGGGTGCAAGGATACTCTCTATGTATATGGTTCTCTGGGTCCCACTGTTTTACGTGCCTTCCGAAACACGGAGGAGGCCGGATATTAAATATAAACCAGTGCTAGAATGGGTCTTCCATCCATCACCTGGTCGCAGCCAGAGCAACTTCACTTAGCGATCAACTCAAAATGCCGACCACTGATTAGGCCACGACCTCCTCAACTTACTTTCATACCTATATTGTAAAATATAAAAAGATATTTAATAAAATATACTGACACAAAAAATAAAAGTTATTATGTGGCGATACCTTAACCAGCACGATTAAGAGCCAAGTCTTCAATAAACCGCCTTTGATACCAGTTAAAAATACGCTTTACATCTGTTATACAGTAAAGTTCAAACAAATAATTAAACAAATTTAGCATTTTATGATAACAGCGAGCACGCGTTACAGTTGAAACAGTTTAATTGAAAGTTATTGATAAAATTCTAACGAACTTTGTTTTGGTAAAATCGTTATAGTGAGTGTTTTATACGAACGCTTTTTAAACAGTCCTCAATTGACTTCTATTTGAATGATTTTAAATGAATTCTTATGGTTGCGAGCCCGAGAGGGGATTTTGTGCAATACTCGAGCGCATCAGAAAACCTTATAGGCTGTATCCTTTAACGTGCCCCCACCAAAAATGAACTCTAAATTATTTCTCCCAGGGGGTGGATCTTCCTTTATCTGTCCGATAACTGGTCAGACCGACGACAGGTACGCGACCCCGAAGCACCCTAGCTGCTATTGTCACTCCCCCAAACCCTCCCTGATAGTAGTATCCGCGTCCTTTCTCTTCTCCCCATCTTCCTTTATATCCTTTCACTCCATCCCTTTCTCTTACTCTTTACGTCTTTCTAATTAGAGGTAGCGCCGTGTTTGTAGCCGAATTGGGCCGGCGTGTCCGGGTATCAGTACATCTTTCTTACAAAACATCGGCGTGAAGTGATAGGAATGCTGTCACGTCAAGTGATGGTATTGTAGTCGCGTTTCGTTCGGTTTGTGAGACTTCCTTGTGGCCTACACTCGTCATTAAGGGTTCTTAAACCATAGTAAACGTTGTCCTGCCATCATCATCCTTCTACATAAGCCGCATTTTATATCATCAATGGATGACCGATGCTCGGATAAAACATAGTTTTCTAAAAGTGAAATCTAGTTAGATCGATTAATCGCACCCGAAACCAATGCATACAAATTTCATGAAAATCGTTGGAGCCGTTCCAAGATTCAGGTTATATGTATACATATATGGACCGACAAAAGTACTAATATTACAAACATATAGCAAAGAAAAAGAAAACACAAATAAGAGGTTTTCCATCCGCTGTGCCCTGTATCCGACTCTTGTATTATTATTATTATTATGTGCTTATTCAAAGATATCTAAAAAATTTTAATTCTTTGTAACAACAAAATTGTTATGTTACCGTTACCGTTTTAAAGTTGACAATTAATTTATATACGGTCGACATGAACACGCTTTGACACAATTGTAGTAAAACACAGAAAGGCACATGGTTGACGTTCACAAGTATAGCTAGGCAGTCGCTGTGGCCGAATACGGTCACGATGGTGTTGATGATGATGATAGGAAAAATGTGCGTGAGGTTTTATTTTATTAATTCAATGCAAAGGTCGATAGAATTTTGGCAGGCAAGGGCCACCTTTAAAAATGAGATACTGGTGGGCCACATCGTTAAAAATTAGATGTTTGCGGACCACACTTCTTAAATAATAATTTGAATATAGGTGTCTAATTATTTGTTAGGGTAGACATTAAAAACGATATTAAAAATGCTATATTATAGTAAATATTGTCGAATCAATCAAATCAAATCAAATAAGTTTATTCAAGAAATTGTCCATAAATAAGAGACGAAAGGTGTGCTATAGGAAAGGGAGAAACAAATAACATAATAAAAAGCTAATGAAATAAAAACAATGAAAAATCTTATCGGTATTCTTTAAATTTGATTACAATTCTGTGCTGGTGTGACTATTATAAGGAAAGCCTCTCAACTTGCACACTGATTTTCAGTGGCCCCCAGTCTTGTGTTGTTTTGTTTAAATTTTAGTATACATGACCAAAACGTTGCGTACTTGTTATGTAATTATAATAATTGGAATTACATTAAAAAAACAGTAGCGGGCCAGAAAGAGGTGTCGCAGGCTACATGCGGCCCACAGGCCACGCGTTGTCGATCGCTGATTTCAGTATTAATATATTAAATATAATATATTCTATAAGAATATTAACATTCGCACACCATCCTCTATCTAAAGCATAACTGTGACAAAATTCGTACTTCTCCGTCTGCGCAATTTTCGAAAAATATTACCGTAGGTTTTCGCTTCGCATATTATGCACAGAACAACACAAAAAGAGTACTACAGCCTCAAACAATTATTGGTTGGCGTTTCAGTTGGGTCACGATATATGCTATCTCAAACAATACTGTTTTTTGTATCCTGTCCATGGCTCAAAAATTTAATAGTAGCTTTTATTAGAAGACACCTACCAACTACTACTTTCTGCCAAATTTTGTTTTTGTACGTCAAGCCGATTTCGAGATTTCGTGATACCCGGCTCAGCGCGAACACAAATAGAAATACAATTACTTAAATATCTTTTGATACAGTGGATTGACTTTGATAAAACAAATACCAAATACTCTAAATATATAAGTTTATTAATTCACAGTTATTACTTTTTTAATTAGGCCTATAGTTTTTATGTTATTGGCTAACGGAGAAATATTTTACAGCCAAACAGAAAACAATTTAAAAATTGTATTTTTACTTTCTATTCCTCATTCTTAATGTCGTAATGTCATTTTTTAAAATCTTTATTGTTTTTAGAGTTTCTACGTTTTAAATATATGTATAGAAGATAAAGGTTTTTCGTAATGTTACAAATCACAACACAAATATTCGCCAAATTACGTCATATTATTTACAAATTAATACGTGAAGCGAAAGTTTTAGGTACCGTTTTACGAAAAATGCGTGGACGGACGATTATGAAATTTGACACAATTGTATATTTGACATAATTGTATAATATAAAATATTATTAAAATAAAACCACACGCACACTCATGCCAGACGATTTACACCATTGACACACACATGCATTGCATGATGTCAAAGCGAAATCGTGACAACCGTATGTATTAATTGTCAAGTTTTATTTTTCTGTGAATAGAACAATATATGTCGTTGTATGGAAAAGGGCTTGTGGGCGAATTTCGACTAGCAGGCGATTTCTAGTATAATAGTGTTAACAAATAATGCTATCATGTTAACAAATGTAAGAAACGTTAGAGATAGAGCTATATTATTTCAAGTTCTCGAGAAAGCTTTCGTAATATTACCATACGTATTGTTAGCAATCTTCGCTATATCTCTCCTTCCTCCATATAAGAGAGGCTGACCTACTTCGAACATAAAATTTATTTATAAAATTCTGGAATTTTACAATATTGCATTGTTATCCCTTCGAGTTATCTGAGAGCAAGAATATTTAAATTTATTTCTCACGCATTTTATTTATGATCTATATATAAATCTGTAATATAAATTTTACTTGTTTCGTTTGGAGGTCATTGCTACATCAGTGGTTGTCGGCATTTGAGGCGATTGCTAGGTCAAGCAGAGATTACCGCGGCCGGATGATAGTTGAGTAATCCATTCTAACACTGGTTTATGAAATATCCGACTTCCTCCGTGTTTCGGAAGGCATGTAAAATTTTTAGAAATATATAAATACATACATATAGATAATACACCCAGACTCGAGGTGGGAATCGAACCCACGACCCCCGGGGATTAAGGCAAGGTCACTGCCCACTGGGCCAGCGGGCCACTCTTATTATTTTCTAATACTTCATCTTCTTCTTCTTTTCTAATTCTATCATAATTTAAAGTTGTATACGTTTAAACATACCGCCCACCAAAGGGGCATTATAATAATTGTTCCCCTTTTACTTAAATACTTTGACCCTTTTATTTATTCTGGCCGTATCAAAAAATCCGTTCTTAGGGCATTCTTACGTTAAATTACCTACCTGCCAAGTTTCGTCTATGTACGTCGTGTGGTTTTTGAGATAACATGCCACCTTTAGCTTTCACATATCGCACGCTTAGTTATAAACTGACCGATTAAATTTTATGTCTGAAGTGAGTTAATGACAGACAGCTTCATTTCAACGTCTTCTATCAGCCAATCTAAGAATTATTTCGGTATCCCCATTCAACACTGAGATACAGCTATGTTTGTCCTCTTAACCAAAATTAGATTTTACAATAAACTTCCTATACATATCTGACGCATGCATTCACTCAATACATTCAAAATTTTATTAGCAAAACATCTAACCTCAAAACTATGAATGTATTGGGTGAATTATAAACGAACGAGATGAAATAATTGTATATTAACCATATTCTTAAGTAAGAGACTGTATTGTCTTATTAAGAATAAATATCTTTAAGCCTACAACGCCGTTTTTATCCAATTATAAGCGGAATAGGACGTGAATTACAAAACTTTTTTTTGCGATTTTCGAAAATTCAGTTTTTTGAGTTAGGTCAGCTTATGACTAAGTGTGCGATATATTGTCATATCACAGCAAGTTTTTATGGATTTTTATTCTACATTTCTATAGCAGTGGTCAAATAATAATATTGTAATTATGTCGTTGGCATCTACTTCATGTCGAAGTCCAATTGGATGTCAACTGTAGCCAATTTTTAAACGAATAATTCGGACAAGTAAGGGTCATCGCCCATGAGCAGTTCGTCCCAATGACTTATTATTCTTAAATCTCATCAAAATTACATTTTTTTACAAGGTGCAAACGAGCAGTCAGCAGGCAGCTTAGTGCTTACTGATGCCCATGGACATCCGCACGACCATGAGGCAAGCAGATGCGTTGCCGGCCTTTAATGACGAGTTTAGGCCACCGGGAAGTCTCACAAACCGAACGAAACGCGTTATTAAAAAAAAAGTGTGAAGGGTCACTTTATACTGGTTCCATTAGTAATAATATGAACTGGTTAGTTTAAACTGGCATTTCATATTATTCAGAGCTTGCAACATATCTACTGTTATTTTGTATAAAGTCATACTAACAGAAAATTGTCGTATTAAGGAATCCTCTGTGACACTTCGTAGTCTTCTATACTCCTTTTTGTAAATATCATCAGTTTTCACTGCTTGTGCCATAACTTTCACTAAGTCTTCAATTCACAACGAATACGACATTTTATAAGTATATTTTATACACCCTGCAGTTTCAATGTGAAACTTTTAAACTGAAACTTCATTCACTCTGAAGTTTTCCGAAGTGTGACACTTCTTTGAATTGAATAAAGTATCCGAAAGGAGCGCATTTGAAACGCGGATATTACACATTTATCAATGACGCGTGAAAATCTGTGTTTATAAATTAAATTTCGGCCGCACCTTTTTACTTTTATTTTGAATAACGCCTTCAAGACACTTTTTGATAGAGTTTACAATCTGAACACGATAAAAAATGGAACGCGAAATTCGAAACTTATTTTTTGTTGGCTACGAAAGTCTCAATCATAAATTAACATTTTTTCGTTAATAGATAATCAAGATGCAAAAACACTTATTAGTTGTCACAATCACTTAGTTGCGGTATTATAAAAATCAAACATAATTTTATTGTGTCAATTTTTAAGTGTTCACAACGGCAATTAAAGATCGAACATCATATGGGTTTTTTTATATGTGACGCGTTTTATTTTTAAGTCCAATGCAATAAAGGTGACACGCGCGCCGACAATGACAGCTTGGTTATATGTAGAAGCTATATTTAAATTGGATTTTTGTGCTATAACGACAACACGCACCTATCTATAATGGTGCCAAGATTATACAATATTAAGATGGCGCTCGTAAATCGTATATAACGTACTAAATAACATTTGACGTTGCTAATTTCAAACTAGTAAGTAATTAAAATCGTATGAAATTTTATAGTAATAATAATAAATCTTTATTTACAGGCATCTGGGGCCCACACATATTACAAAAAATTTATTAATTAAAGGATTACAAATTAAATTACAAATTAAATTTATGTTGACATTCCTATTCAAATACAAATGAACTTTGTATTTTTGGGACTTTTATTTTCTTAACTAAATAAGAAAAATGGCGATTCAAATCTAGAACTTGTAGAAGATTATTATAGTTAATATTACTTACGTAATTAAGAGTATATTTTCACATGCAATAATCTATGACTTAAATATGATTTAATAAGAGAGAAGTAATTGTCCGTATATAAAGAGACTTACGTATCAAACTGATTCAAATATGCTCTTTTCGTAGAAGTGACAAGCATTGCAGTAATAAATATTATAATAATTTTCATATAGGTAAATTAACTTTTCAACAATCATCACTTACAGTTTAAATTTTAATGTTACTGTATGAAAGATATCTTCGAAAAAGTAGTAATTTCGAAATGTAATAATATTTGCGTTCATTATAGAACGAACAGACATTTCCGTGATCTTGGCACTGCTAGAATCATTTGGAACGAGACACTTTTGGCGGGAAAATTGTTTCACCAATTACTGTATCGTATTAATAAAGCAAATGGCCGTCGTGTTATTTATTTTATTAGGATCATTATTTTTTAATCTATTGAGTTTTGTCACATAAATAATTTCAAATTACCAAATGTACGGTCACTTTACATAATTATTTATTAAAAAGCTCAAAAAAATACAAAACATTCATTAGTTTCTATACTTAAATACTTTATATCGTTTCTATACTTCATTCAGTGCATAAAAATGGATGACAAAGAATTCACTTGTGCACATGAAGAAATTTCGACCATAGCCCAAGAAATTACGGAAAACCTATTGACAATTTTTTTTTAATTATGATTTATTTCAAACAAATACGTAGTATACAAGTTAGGTATTGAAGAAAAAAGCATACCTACTTCTTTAAAAAAAAGGGTATACTTCATAAAATGTATAGATTTGATATCTTCTTAACTTGGTCAAATAAAATTTACGGGAAAATTAAATTTGCGAGAGCCCTTAGACGTCCATATCTGGCGCTATGGAATAAATTCTGTGGTGTCTAATAACCATAAACTTTCTCCTTGTCATTTTTTTTTGTACCTTTACCTGCACCTTGCGCTTTTATGTTATTTCCTCTGCTTTAATCATTTTTTTTATATTTTAAATTATTTTCAATTTTGAAGATATTAGCATAATGCAATTATTAATCTTTTTTTTCTTTATAATTTTTTCATACGTGCTTAAAAATCGGCTCCGATTCATTTTTTTAGACATCGTTCCGAATCGAATGAGGTATCGTACTCATTTTTACGAGCGGTATCACTGTTTTTCGCCATATTCAGCTTTTCGACTCGACTATAATATTAGAACTTTTTACAGTACCGTGTACAAAAAAGGTACCGCCATCTAGTTTAAAATTGGAAAACTAAACAAACAGTTACAACGAGATACAGATGGCAGAACTCTTCTCTGTAATCGACTGAGCAATGGACAAAATATATACGATTATAGATAAATGTAACAATTGTCATCTCTTCAAAGAAAACAGATAAAAATAATTGGCGATGAAATATGATAGGTCTTTTTGATTTTTGCTTTTGTTGATAGAATTAGCTATACCCTCTTATGGAATTTGCCGTTTTTATTTTGTTCAAGAGGGTCAGCTACATGCAACGGTTGAGTCGCTTAGTAGATAAATTTCAAAATTAACTTATTTATGGGAAATGCTAGATGAAAAGAAAGTTTAATCAGCTATAGGATTTGACTACGTAAGAAGACTCTATCAGCATTCCAGCAGCGACGTACAAACAGCTATACAATTATTTTTAGCACCTTGTTATTGTCGGTTGACGGGCCGTAAAATTTACAGTCACTTCACTGTCACTCCACAAAGTCGACGTAAACCTAAACTATAAAGTAGTTAAGTGATTAAAGAAAGCGTTGAAGCGGCTCACGCTAGTGCCGCCTATGGGACCTCGTAAAATTTGTCATCGCCCCATATTGCCAGCGGTTTATTCTGGATAGAGATAACGCAAAAGTGCTGTAACTGATTGTAATTCGGTCTTTGCAAATATAAACTAGCTATCAAGAAACCGATAGTGAAATGAGAGAAAAGTGTAATGTAACCTTGTTACGACTAGGCGACCTTGTTAGGCTAGGTAGGCCTACTATAAATAACGCTACCAAAACACGACACAACTATTTTCTATTAGGCATTCAACGTACGTTGAGTGGTTTTGTTGTCACATCTGCAGGAGATATGTGATTGTAAACTTTAACTAGAATTACTTGAATGTTACATAGCGTAATATAGACCGTCGCCGCCACACACGAATTTACATAGAATTATTAAAACATCTCAATGGAACAAATAAGTTTCCTTTAAGAAAAAGCTCTTACTACTTCACTAAGTTAGCTGCCACACCTTATCATATCTTAGAATAACTAAAATGCTATGGTTATTTAATTAGGAGTATTTTTTTTACCTCGTTTTGAAATTCTTACGTTCCAGAATACGTCTCTATATCGTAAATCTATTCCAGAGACCAATAGACCGTTTTAAAGTGTTTGCATAAGATGAAACGATCGTTTATGTTATAGACTAAGAGACGATGTTACACAAAAAGTTTTAATGTAATCAAAATTCATAGATACATTTATTAAACTTAAAGTATATATTGTATTTGGTATCCAAATATTTAAATTTAAAATTAAGTAAAATGAATATTTAAGGTCGATTTTAGACTCTTGTACTATATCCTCTCTCTCCGCGTCGTATTCCCCATTATTATACATAATAATAAATAAATATATAGGACTATATGACAGACAGACATCTGTTCCTCAGGTAGATAATTTAATGCCTGTGTTATAGGTAACAGCCGCCTGTTATACACAAATATTTTCGTTTTTGAAATATATAAATACATACTTTATAGATAATACACCCATACTCGAGGCGGGAATCGAACCCACGACCCCCGGAGCAGAAGGCAGGGCCACTACACACAGCGCCGACGGGCCAGTCATTATTGAGGGTCGTGACCCCTACCAGTCTCTAAGGAATTTCATTGCAACGATGTCGCACAGTTTGGTTATGTTAATTGCGATGTGGATAGCATTATGTATTTTAGTGTTGAGTGTGGTTCCGATTTGAACCAACCAACGCACCGGGCTACTATATACCAGAGACTAAAATCGACAAAAGAGACACAAAGATAGATAGATATAGTAGAACTTAACAAAATACAACTCTTATGTATATAGTCGACCAAGAGATTGGTTTGCCAAGCTAAGGTCGAATGTCGTTTGCTCGTCAATTAGTTATAAGGCTTATTTTTGCTTGTTATGCGTTATATTGATTTCTAATAATAGCCCTTAGCAAAGTTTCCTTAATACGCACGATAAACCACGTTCTTGGTCGTCTTTACACGATGTATGAAAATATCGTATTTTATTCATGCAATATATTCACGTTGTCTCTGAACCTATACAGAGATTTTGTGAATGAAATTAGAATGTTTAAGTATGCACGTTTTATTGTAGCTCGTTTCACTTGATAGCTAATTGCGAATAATGGAAACGAAGAAAAGACACTAGGTATAATACTTTGGAATAATAATGTTATTGTATATAATTTTGCTAGAGGAGGTCGTGGCATAATCAGTGGTCGGCATTTGAGTCGATCGCTACCTTAAGTAGCTCTTGTTGCGACTGGGTGTAGATGGGTGACCCATTCTAACACTGGTTCATATTTGATATCTGACCTCCTCTGTGTTTCGGAAGACACGTAAAACAGACCCGATTGATGGTACCGAGCTATATTGATCGTGAGGTTGCAGAGATCGTTTGGGTTCCGAGGACGACGTCAGACGGCAATCGGTCATCTTAACTCACCCCACAGCCACATACTCTACAATCTAAGTGGACCCTGATACTAGACCGGGACAACGCTAGGAAGAAGAAATATATAATTTTACTAACAGTGAATTAATTTTGACAGTTGACACCGACAACAACATGACCTTACTTTTTAGGTCATAAAACATGTGCCTGTTTCGTCAGTTATGAATAAAAGAATTAATTGAATTAATTATTAAAAACAAACAATCGCAGTGTTTTCAATTCAAGTAATTAGAGGTAGCGCCACGCTAGTAGCCGAATTGGGCCGGCGCGTCCGAGTACCAGTACCTCTTTCTCACATGAGATCGGCGTGAAGTGGCGGCAATGCATGAAAGCGAAGTCAAAGTCAAACACAAAATATTTTTTATTCTTTTTAATAGGCTCGTTTGGAAGTTCAGGGCTGGAAATATTGCTTATATTATATGCAGTACAAAGTGCAAGTAAATGGTTTTAATGAAAGCGAAGTCAAAGATAAAATATTTTTTATTCTTTTTAATGGTCTAGGTTTTGAGTTCCTGGCTGGGAATATTGCTTACATTAAACATATACAATGTGCCCCCTATAAAGAAAATAATCAGCATGTCCAGACTCAACTACTAGAAAACTTGTAGATGCGATGATGGCCTTTTAGAATTCCCGTTCGTGAAGATCTTCTTATAGACCTTTATTCAGAAGAGACCACATACCATGGCAGTGCCCGGGACTTGTGACTTAGGTGTAGGTTTAAGAGCGATCACTAACACTCACCTTCACTGCCATGTTCCCTCCCCTGCCTAACTAAATCTGGTATGATCCTACCTAGTGCGGCTTTAGATGTCCTTTCTAATAATGAACTAATGTATAGTATATAATTATTGACAAGCCAAGGTCTTTTCGTAGGTTGTACAGGGATTTTGATGATATAGGCTATTTGAAAGTAATTTAAAATAATCACAAATGGTGTTCGTTGGACAGTGAACACTGACCTTTATGTGCAAAAATATAACACAACCAACTACATTATTTATGTCAAATGTAATTTGGGCCTTTATTAAGGAACCCGAGCCTTGAAATTGGCACTTGATTCTTTTTATTAGGGATGCTTATTTATCCGACTATACAAAATATGACGGCATACCTTCATTTGTCTATAACAGGGGTACGCAACATTTTTTTCCTAAATTTTATTTCTTACTACTATAAATCTTTTCGTATATTATAGTTCTTATCTTTTAATGTCGGGAAGAAGTTTTGCAAAATAAATGCCACGCAATTTATTTTTCGACGACACATCGAATACAATAACTACTATATCTTTATATCAGGGGTGGAAAATTTTTCTGTAAATTTGTAACTAGCTAGTTCCCGTGATTTCGTACGCGTAAAATTGCAAGAGCCTCCTTATCTAAAATCGTTTCTTAACGGATGTCCAATAATTTTAAATTACCTCCACTGAAAAAATTCATCTTTGTACGTCCTGATGATAACTAAACCGACCACTTTGGCTTCAGTGCCAAGAGTTGATACGGATTTTGCCACTTCTGTCCTAGATTCTGCAAGCAGTCAGAAGCTAAAACTCATTCAAGGTTGTTGAGACCTCTACACAATGTGGGGGTTTTCTTTGAAATCTATATTTTATCTTATCATTGTTTGGTGTTGTTGGGACCGATGTCTTTAAGTGGTGGTTTGTTCGTGGGGCGATCAATTGTTAACTTCCAAATTGTCCAGGTTAATGTTTGCTTGAACCAAAAATACTGCCGGATGTCTTATTATTATTTGAAATTATTTTGTTGCGGTTCTTGACGATACTAGACCAATTAATAAGTTATAATTTCTGTTGTCCATAAATAAGTCATATATTAACCCTTTTGGATAAATCTGTATACATAAATGAAGTTGAAGTGTCCGTTTGTAACGCCAAAATTAAATTATTTTACTATTGCCTATATATATATCTGATACATAAAAGAAAAACGCAAATGTAAATAATTTTGTCTATCTCTCGGTCGGTATTTTTGTTCCGGGTAATCTCCGATACGGCTTTTCCGATTTCGACGAGACTTTCACTGGCTGATAGCTGATATAACAAGGAATAACATAGGAAATTTAATTTTTGGAACAACATTTAGACCAATAGAACTGCAAACGTGGCGCTACCTCCAATTGCTACTTACAGCTGATCAATTACAAATATTAAGAATGATTAAAAAAGTATACCGTCATACTTTTCAGTGTTATACGAGATGGTTACTTATGTAGACTGGAGATAGCAGTCTGGTCGAAATTCGCCTACAAACCTTTTTGCTTATCACATGCTTAGTACAACGACGTATATTATGCACAGAATAACAAAATTTGACAATTACTATAACATGTATAAATCAAATGTGATGACTATGATTCATGGTAAAACTCAAATGAGTTTATGACTGAATCATTCAATGTAATAAAATACAATGTTAATTTTTAATTTTATAAATAAAGAACAAAAAAAAATAATAATAAAGAATATGATTGTCACCACAGATCAAAGAAATACTATTTCTATGATCTGAGGTTGTCACGTTAACGCTTTGACATCATCATATACATGTGTGTATAAATGGTGTAAATCCTTTGGCATTGGTGTGCGTGTGGTTTTATTTTAATAATTTAATATATTTATAATGAATGTTTAATAAAAATATTATCATTCGCACACCTTCCTCCATATAGACTATGATTCTAAAGTTTTCTCTTCACGTATTAATATAATAATTATTATTTAGGCATGTATTGTGCCCCCTTTTGACCCCAAACATCGCCGAAACCCAAAGACAATCCCCAATGACAGGAAACATGGCCTACTTTTTGGGCTTTGAACATATAGGCCCTTACACCCAAAATATAGTTTTGCCATTGAAACGAAAAGAAGAAGACGGAACCCTTCTACATAAGCGTGTCTACGCTTATATAGAAGGGTTCCGAATCTGATACGCTATAAACGTATTTGTTAAATAACTTCATGATTTTTTGTACGATTACGTCCAAAACAATTTTCCTAAAGAGTTTTTAGTATGTTTTATCAAGATGGAAATTTTCAAGTCTCTACGTCTAATAATATGGAAATGCTAGGGGGGGCTAGGGGGAGGGGCACCTTAGGGGCAGACGGACGGATGGACAGAGTAAAATTATAAGGGTTCCTTGTAGTACTATATAGCCCTTTAAAGCCAAAAATAATTAGTACTTACATTTGATGTGCTAGACACTTACTGATATATCAATGTCGGTACCAAGCCAGAGAGGTTCCTCTCTACATTAATGGCATATTATCACTGTGAAATAATAGTTACTTAATATACAATTGTGATGATATAAAAATTCACAGAATTCAATTATTTTACAACAATACGAACGCAAATACAACAATCAATTTTAATTCGATGCATTAATGCAACCAGGTTTTACTTAAAGACTATAGAGTAATAAAGCAAAAATAAAAATCTACTATTAAACTATAGTTCGTTTCCGATACCATACTTTTATTTAATTATTCACATCCACTGCTGGATATAGGTATTTTTAAACCATTAATACTGGCCTTGGAAGATATCAGAGTCTATATATAGATCTGAGATTTTAAGTAAAAACATTAATATGGATATGGAGGCGCCGGTACATTGGTACCTATGTAATTGAAATTTTATTAGGCATCCGATAATAAATAAAAGACATTAATAAAGGAAAATAAATACGGTGTAAGGTACAGTAAAGAAGTAAATATACCTAATCCTCTTCCTAGCGTTTCGTTGGCAAATACTATATTGACTACTATATTGGCCCAGACCGTAGCCTCATCAACCGCCCTATCAGAGACAGCCATTAAGTCCTCCGGTGTGGAGGTTTTAGCACGTTATTCAAAATGGAAAATTGTTTGCGTTGCACAGCATTAATAGCTCTGGTTGGAGTCATCCTACAATCTCCACCTGGATATGTTTTCCTTAATCCTGCCAACCTGTGTTTGAAGTCTATTAAGTATCAGGTTTTATGGAAACTACATGAAGGCGCTTGTTTAATTGGCTAATAGCAAAGGACCCAAAATTCAGGCAAAGTTACCTATAACACAGGCATTAAGTTGTCTATCTTAGGAACAGACGTCCGTGTGTCATATAGTCCTATATATTTATTTAATATTTATTACCATATGATGCGTACTCGGGGCCATACAAGCGCGTTGTACGAGAATAATTCTACAACGCGTTTTCCTACAATGTGGAATAAACCTACCGCCCACCAAATTATGAAATAATGATTTATAAAATAGTAATAACTATGAATACTTGTAAAAGTCTACATAAATAAAAAAAATCTGACTTTGAATTTCATTCAATCTTATGGAGTACCAGAAGAGGCGCAAAAAATATTTCCTAGCCAGAAGTAAGGTTATATTTTTAAAGATTTATACAAGTTTACTTATGGATAGGGGGCACAGGGGCATTTGTTACAAGCCACAACATCTCTGTAAAACCAGTTAAAAAAAAACATACTCAAAAATATATTTTTGAGTATGGTTTTTGGGCTCGCAATTACGCTGATCTCGTAGTCTCGTTCATGGGCGTCAGTAGTCACTCAAGTGCCCACCTGCCCTTTCGACCCTTTCAGCCGAGTTCAAAAGAGGAGGAAATTCTCAATACGACTGTATTTTTTATGTTTGTTACCTCAGAACTTTCGTCTGGGTGCACCGTTTTTAATGATTCTCTTTTTATTTGAAAGCTGATGCTACCCGCGTGGTCCCTTTCAAATAGGTCCAGGTGTGACAATTCAAAGCTGTTTTTTTTTAAAGGAAGAAAGATAGTTATATAAAATCACAAGCAATGGGGAGGAAAGGAAATTCCTACCTGCGCTTACGATGCTCATCGCCAGAACGAAACCCATCACATACCATGCCATAATAAAGACAAACACAGAGTATACCAGCAGGTATATATAAAGGCCAACTTGCAGCAGAATCCCGATAATGTTTAGCACAAGGACAGAGATATTGTATCTGTAGAATACCCTGATCTTTCTGTATTCTTTCTGAAACAAAAAAAATTATATAAGTTTGTATAAAATAAATACATACAGGACTATATGACACACGGACGTCTGTTCCTAAGGAAGACAACTTAATGCCTGTGTTATAGGCAACAGACGGCTGTTATACACAAATATATTTTTTTTGTAGTAATATATACACATATATACATACATATAGATAATACACCGATTAGGCCGCCGGGAAGTCTCACAAACCGGACGAAACGCGACAACAATACCATCACTTGACGTGACAGCATTGCCGCCACTTCACGCCGACGTGAAATTGTGACTCATCTATCTATACTTATATACTAATATATAAAGCTGAAGAGTTTGTGTGTTTGTTTGCTTGAACAAGCTAATCTCAGGAACGACTGGTCCGACTTCAAAAATTCTTTCAATGTTAGATAGCCCATTTATTGATGAAGGTTATAACAGGCTATATATCATCACACTAACATTTTACGCGGACTAAGTCACTGGGAACAACTAGTGTATACTATTCTATACTAATCGGTCGGCCGGCCCGTTGGCGCAGTGGCCAGTGAACCTGCCTTCTGCTCCGAGGGTCGTGGGTTCGATTCCCACCTCGATTCTGGGTGTATTATCCATATGTATGTAATTATATATTTCTAAAAAAAATTATTTATGTATAACAGGCGGATGTTACCTACAACACAGGCATTAAGTTGTCTACCTTAGGAGCAGACGCCCATGTGTCATATAGTCCTGTATATATTTATTATTATTATTATTTTATTCTTCCTAGGTGTCTTGTCTGATGGCAGCTTTCCGAAAGGGTCACACCAAGGTGGTCAAATGGATGGTCGGTGTTGTCACACAATTTCCCTCCGATCAGGAAATGACAAGGTTAGCACAATTTTTAATACACACATGTTTGCTATAAACAATATAGATTTGAAATAGTATTATGATTTTATAATTACCCTTTTATAATACTTTACACAGGTACATCTGTACAATATCGGACAAAGAACTCCTCGAAAAATGCCAGGAATGCGTTCGAGTTATTCGAGCGGCAAAAGAAACTCAAGCGGCCCGCGCCAACCAGAACGCCACCATACTGTTAGAAGAATTAGACGCCGAACGCTGTCGGGAGGAGAGCCGGCGACAAGCGGCTGCTAGACGGCGCGAAAGAAAGAAGAAAAAGAAGATGGAGAAGAAGGTATGGCGTTGTTATTGATAAATTTTATCGCATTAGCTTACAGAAAATAATCACAAAATAGTATGCAATTTCGTTAAAGGGGGGGTGGGGTACCACTAAAACAGGACATTGTGTGACAACGGACTAGGGGGTCAGAAGCTTTGTGATGTCACATATCAAAATTAAAAACATAAAAAGAACTTTGAAACTGCTGTGTTCTTGTAATTATTTTTATGACATGCATAAAATTTCAAAATAAATGATGTCACAACTTGGGGAAAGTAAAAAAATGTGATAAGAGTGTAGGCCCTCCGTTCGCATAACTTAACAAAGGGAAAGGAATAACGGCGTAAGTCATATTTTTAATTCTGCGTACAGAATTAAAAATGAAATGGCCACGACCGTGTCAAGACACGCTTATATAAAAGGATTCCGTATCTGATACGCTAATTAAGTATTTGTTAAATAACTTCAAAAGTTGTTGTCTGATTTCGTTCAAAATAATTTTCCCAAGGAGTTTTTAGCATGTTGTATCAACATGTAAAATTTCAAGTCTCTACGTCTAATAATTTGGAAATGCTAGGGGGGAGGGTACCTTACGAGCAGACAGACGGACGGACGAACGGAAGGATTGACGGACGGACGGACGGACGGAAGGATTGACGGAATGTAAAAATGGGTAAGTAAGCAGTTTGAGTGCTTTTTCATACATATTTAATTTTTTTGCTTCTCGAAGTTGTTGTTTGCACTCTAATGAGTGATAATCCGTCGTGGGAGGGAAATATTTTTGTTTTGTATTGTTTTCGAGTTATGAATGCTAAAATAGGACATCTTGGAGCATTTTGACATTAACTTTAACATTATACACTCACATATACGTACTTGCATTTATGTTAAAACCAAAAAAATTACCGCGAAGTTACCAAGGCGTTAGTTGCGCGATCGCTGTATTAAAATCCGTTGCATAGTTTAGAAGATCTTCGCGTACAAAAACAGGAAGTGATTTTTTTTTTGATAATTAATGATAAATATAAAGAAGCTCAGAAATTCACAGTATTTATGAAATTTCCTATTCTGTTATGCTGTCGCCAACATTTCTAACCTCCTTTTTCGTGAGCAATATTGGCAGCACTGGCACATAAGAAATACACTGTCGTCAAAGATAATAATAAAAAAAAAAGAACATTATGGAATAATGGCGGGAATTAGGGGCTCTGTCGATTGTCAATTGTGATTGTTATGTTATTAGAGGAATAAGTAAAGGAAGGAAATTTAGAATTATTGAATAGATTAATAATGTGAAAGATATAAGTCCAGCCGGTATTATATAGCGTAAACATATTCTAGTTGTATGATATTATAATAAAAATGTTAACAGTGATTGACTCCCTTTCTAGTTATTAAGCAAAATGTCGTCAACTTACGTTTATGTCGTATATTCGGAATAAATACAATACACATCAATGTTAGCAAACATTTATAA
The DNA here is from genome assembly GCA_024363005.1 of Charaxes varanes. NCBI lineage: Eukaryota > Metazoa > Arthropoda > Insecta > Lepidoptera > Nymphalidae > Charaxes > Charaxes varanes. The sequence goes on from JANCMC010001371.1 coordinate 1,522,200, forward strand.
ATGCAAAACTCACCATACTGTCTCCAAACTCGCATCAGATGTAATAGGCTGATTGTGGGCAAGACGCCACGGTATTCCCATTAATTTTTTATCCATAACAACTGAATTAAATGCCATGACGAGAAGTTATTTAGTTAAAAAGTTTTATTTAAGAATGTTTTGAGGATAACACGGAGAGTAAATATTTCACATCCGGTTCCCACGACCCCCGGAGCGGAAGGCAGGGTCACTGCCCACTGCGCCAACGGGCCAGCCAGATAAAAAAAGTATCTACATTAAAATTTAATTCATTTGCCTGAAGGCAGCTCGCTCCAAATACGATGTCATTGAGGTCATTTTACAACGATAAAATATTTCGTATTTTAGATAATCTTAAGAGTAGGAATGTAGAGCATTTTGTACCTTTATAATAATTAGTTGTAAATAGTTTGTGCCACCATGCCGATAGATCATGCGGGCGGCATTGTTCGTATATCAAATGCATTTTATAACCTCTATAATGAACCCTGAAGGCCGAAACTATTATTCTAACTATATTGTATGCAAAATCAAAAGAAAATAAGCCGTTCAAGTGCGAAACAGACTAGCGCGCTGTGGGTTCCGTACCCTAACTTTTCATTCGATTTCTTTTACTTTGAGAAATTCATCTCATTTCTTTTGATGTAACTACAAATTTACGATTTACTTGTACTTCAAGATACTGCTTCTTGCCATCTCTAGGTCCCTATAGGTTTTGATTCCGATTGCGAACGCATGGGAAATGTAACATAAACGGCCACATCTTTTGATTGCTTACATTTGGCGGGTTGATTTTGAAGCTTCAAGGGACTGCACACCTCAGTATTTGATATTAAATTTAACTCTTCACATTCTCGAGAAAAAAATTTTGACCGACAGACGGACTGACAAAGTAGTGACCCTTTGTTTCGTTTTTCCTTTAGAACGGAAACCTAATAATATATATAAATACACTTGAAAGGTTTCTTTGAGTGATTATTATTCTGTGTTTTCTTTTTTGTTTCAGACGTGGGCGCGGCGTGAGTGCTTGAGACCAGAATTTATTACCCAAAATTACAACTCCCACAATGGTCAGTTTACCATTCCGTAGGAAGCCGTTCAAAATCCTCAGCACTTTCCTAAACACATAAACTAAAGACCAAAGTATAAACAGTCAGTGGTAGCATAAGTTCCTGTATTTATTTATTAAAGCGAGTGATATTAGTATAAGTTTAGTGCAAGTTTAGTGCCATAAGTAACAATGATTGTGATAAGTGTACTGCTGATGGCGGAACCAGAAGGCGCCCTAATCAGCTGTGATTCCTATAACGATTTTATTCTTTTTGCTTGGTTTCGTTGCGCCAGGCTTGCACCAACTATAGGGCGTTCGAAGGTCGTTCCAAATATTTTAAACTAATTACAAGATGACCCTCACTCATAATGAAGGAGATGGCCTGAACCCCTACTTAAAGGTCAACAAAGCGACCATAAGCGACCATGGGCGCCGTAGTATGTGACCTACGTGCCCGTTTGCCTATTATGTAAAAAGTCACAAGAACCAGATTAGTATTACATAAAAAGTGCATACCCTTTTCACTGTAATAATATGAAATCTCATGTACTTTAGGTAAATACGAAGAAACATTTCGCTGCCGTTATAACCACTGTATCCACAGAAAGAGATTTATAAGGCATTATTCCGATGGGATAACGAGATGAGAGTGGAGTAAATTTAAAATTCTGGACGACGACCGCGGCCATATTTGTTATTCATAGACGTGCTGAGGCGGATTTTATCAGACAGCTACCCGGGATAGAAAAGAAAGTATGATGTCGATGCAGCGGAGAGAAGTTGGAAATTCTAAAGGAGGAAAAATCCCATCTATAAAGTAGCTACCTGTTGTCTTCGACCTCAATCGCGTTTTACTAAACTTTATGTAAGATGCTTTATATTTTTCTTTCAAAGTGACATAATATGTAGCATGTAGGTAGATAGCAAGCAGGAGTATGTATATAAATTTTCAATGCCTCATTTTTAAGGTCTTAAAGATTAGGGATTGTTAATTTAAACACACCGATAACTGCATAATATTTACGCCATAGGTAAATATCTATCCCCTAATCTAACTAGGAGTGGGTATGTTAAGATTCGTTAATTGTTTTCTGCTAAAAAATCATTTTTTTTTTATAATTTATTTAAGGCTCCACAACATGAAGACATCACAAACTTTGGTTATGTAAAACATTTTACAAATATAGTTTTAAGTCCTTACACTTACAGTGGACCACAACAGTATAATAATTCGTTTTATTAAATATAACGGACTTCCATAGACATTCCCTGTTTTTATTTGTAAATTAATGGGTTAACTCTTTATTGACATTGATCGTCTCTTGAATAAAAACAATATAACATTAAGTTCGAAATTAAAAAAAAACCCGATACTCCTCTCGGGTATGTCCGTTAAACTCAGTAAATTCATCTGCTAAGCCATAACCCCCCCCCCACCCCTCACCCTTAAATACCCAATTTTGTAATACACAAATCAAACCTTTTCATTTGATACCCCACTCGTATATATTCGGTTATCGTTTATTTCAGTTCCCAACTTTCACCCCCGAATTAAAAAGAAAAGGCCATTAGTCGTAATTAGAACGAAGTTCCCTATTTCTTCAACTCCGAATGTAATTCGAAGTAGTCGTAGTAGTAGTAGTAGTATAAGCATGTTTTAATTTTCAACCAACTTCCCCCCCCCCCCTCCGCCCTTTCCTGCAAACTCCGTTCCTAAAAGAGACAGAGAGAGTTGCACCCGGCTACGCATTCAGTTGCACACACGCATACACTTGCAAAGCATACGGCATTTCGTTATGTGACGATTTCTGAAAAATCGCATACCCTTTATATTCGTAAGCCGTGTTAATGAATTTACGTTCCAAAAACTATCCTATCCCTCAAGTTGAACCAAATTACACATAAATACCCACTTTCATGCATATCTGTTGAAAAATACATACTGAGACTAGAGTTAAAATTTTAAATATATTAAGTAAATTGGAACGTAGTTCCTAAGTCAATTTTGGACAATTATTAAATTCATTAACGTATCAATATAATTAAGAAAAAGAAACACAAACTTCGTATTAGTAAATGGGCACGCGGTGCCAAATTACTGTATCAAATTATAAATAAACAAGCACTTAAGGACTCCTTTGTTCGAAAGACAACTTTGTAGTTTATATCTTTGTAATTAATTCAATTGAATTATGGTAAATATAATCAGTCATTCTCGGAAAATTGAGACTGCACATTTTTTTATGGAAGTAGGTTTTATTCCAAAAATGTTTGCTTAAAGACTTTTTAAGAAAATAGAGCTTAAGTTGCTCAACGGTATGATATATATACAAGTCATTAAGAACGTGCCAAGACACGCTAATATAGAAGGGTTCCGTATCTGATACGCTATAAAAGTATTTGTTAAATAACTTTTTGTCCGATTACGTTCAACAAAAATTTCCTAACGAGTTTTTAGCATGTCCTATCAATATGGAAAATTTCAAGTCTAAACGCTTAGTTTGGAAATCCTAAAGGGATAACCTTGAGATCGGACAGACGGACGGAAAGGCAGAGCGAAACGATAAGAGTTCCTTGTATGACTACTGAAACCTAATTACTGTATGACCAAATTATTGTATCGGCTTCCTAATGACCACGTTACATCAGAGGCCCTAGTACGAACATTTCGAACCGTTCCAGTTGCAGATTCGACTTTGAAAATATTCGTGCTGGGCGCACAGCGGACCCTCCATCCCCGCGGCCGGCGGCGTCGACCGGGAGTCGTTCCGATCTGTTCTCGTTCGATCGGTTAATATGGGAACGGTCTTGCAATCTACCACATCTCCGCCAGTGACGTCCTTAATGACTCCCCTCTTAGGTTGCTTCGTTCTAGCTCCATGGGGCGGCGTGCCGTAACACGAAGCACGCCGTCTGTCTCAGGACCTATGCATGGCAGCAACCTACGGCCAGTGTCAGTCACAGATGGCGATGGTGACGATGATAGTGGTGGTGTTGTTCATGATGATAAAGTATACGGCCTGTCTGAAGTTAAGCAACAATTGTGGCTTAAAGTTGCTCGCAAATAACCAATGGTATACGAATTTTACGTTGCCGCTCTTACCACGCCCCTCCCAAAATGTTAACAGCCGTGTACCGTTACTTCTGGGATCGTCGTAAGCCGTTTTCTAAATAATCATTCCAAAAAAATCACATAGAAAACATTGCGTCTGTCAAACTACACTAGGATCAAAAGTCATCACAATTAAAAACTATCTATTCAACGTAATGCCACGCTTGCTGTCCTTTTGTTTCGCAGCCTGCAGAATCTGGTCGAAGCTTCCTGGTTCATAAGATCGGTGTGAAGTGGCGGCAATGCTGTCTCGTCAAGTGATGGTATTGTTGTCACGTTTCATTCGGTTTGTTAGGTTTTCTGGTGGGTTACCCTCCTTAAAGGCCGACAATGCATCTGCGAGCCTCCTAAAGAAGCTGAAATTCATGTGCGCCGGCAGTCAATTAGGCGAACGTCTGCCTTGTAATATATATAAAAAAAAACAAATACCAAAGTGCCAACTTAAGTTGGTAGCAATGTATGGATGGAAATGTCTGATTCACAGACGCTGTGTTTAGAAAACAATAACAATTGGATTGTGTTCCAATAAGGAAAGACTGATTGAAGATTGCAAGCTTGCGAATGTAACATCACATATTATTGTATGTAGCGTTCTCTCAGTTCTGTCGAGAGTTCTGTCGAGTCTCTTTACAGACAGCATTGCTTTTCTGTTTAATGCACATTTATATATCAATACGTGAAGCGAAAACTTAAGGTACCATTTTGCGAAAATTGCACGGACGGAGGAGTATGAAATTTGGCACAATTGTAGTTCATATAGAGGAAGGTCTGCCAATGGTAATTACAGTGCAACCTTAATATAACGTACCTCAATATAACGACTTCCTCGATTTAACAAATTCTTCGTAATCGCCTTGAATTGTCCATAAGAGTCAATACAAAATATACCTTTACAATGCGAACATTTTTTGCGAACAACCTCTTTATAATTTACAAAATCGCATGCACCTACGTTTTGAAACGTACCTACGTTAGAAAGTGCCCTAACGCACGTTACTGTACAAAATCGCAGTAGCACTAGAATACAGATTATAGACTTCAAAAAGCTTGTTCGTACAAGTAGTTGTAAAGGATTTCAATTTTTTTTTACCTTTTTAGGATTCTATAGCTTCTTTAACTTAAGCATTCAGTTATAGGATTGCAGATTTTTTTATCTTTTTATTCGCGTATCTATGCAAAGTAATTTAATTCTTCAGGATTGTCTTTGTGTTTGTTTTGTTATCAATGTAATCTATTCGATTAGGTCATAAACTTTAGCCCACGCATGATAATACCGCACTTGCGTAAAGAGATAAGCAATTCTTTATCTGTTTGAACAGCGAGTCGACATTGTTTTGTTTTTAACATTTTCGACATTAAACACGGTCAATAATTTAGTGCGGTGACTAAATATTTCTTGGGCGCTATAGCGAATCCAAAGTCACGTAAGTTTTTCCTCTCTTCATTGCGATCACCAACAACTTTATAATAAAGTTAATATTTCAAAAATCTGTTTTAATTCTAAGAAAATACCACTTTTGAATGAACACGAGATGTATTCTAAAAGAGAAATTCAAATTTTGTAGACAACCTTTGTGACTGTACTTATTTAATATCAAACATTAATACAATAATAACAGTGAAGTTATAATATCGACACATATATCTGTAGATCATGTGTCTCGCTAAATCTCGAAAACTACTAGACATATTTAAATTCTGTTTATTTTCATTCACCTTATTTCAAGGAAGGTTTAAAAGAAAGGAAATAAAGTCAAAGGTTTATCTAAAAATACAAAGAAATGTAGATTTGGAGTTACCTATGTACTTCAGAATACTACTGGACCTTTCTGACCGTAATGCCGGAGCCATAGCTTAATTTCAATGATCATGAAGTGTGGTTGGGGACTTTGTGTAGCTGCGCAAAGTTTTGTAGTACTTTGTAGTCTTCAAGGACAAAAACGTACAAACACTTTGAGCTGTCTGGCGCTGGCATATATCAGGCAAGACGTTTGCTAACTTCGCCAGTAACTAAATACATGTGTTATTTATTGAAAATTAGAATGTGTTTCCATCCTAAATAAAAGGTTGTTAGTTAAATGTATTCGTTTTAAATAAATACATTCATTTTCTCTTTCATCAATGTATTAAGGTGTGGGAAAATGACTTCGCGGAAGCCGATTACCAAGAAAGTGATCAATACGCCCGAGTCATGCGTGGACGACAATCTTCGAGGAGTTGTGACGCTGTTCCCAAAGCTGCATCTGCATCCAAAGCATCGCGTCGTCACGTTGAGAAGGAAAGTCAGTACTTCTTAAAGTGTACTAGAAGTATGTACTTCTGCTATATGGAATAGACGCCTTCACTTTCACCTAAGAGTGCTTTTATAAGGTTGTTTCCACCAGATAACAGACCGCTTTTTATTGCCGGACTTGCAATTTTGTATGCTTTATAATGAACCTTTTACACGCACCGGAAACAAAATTATATGTGCAGAGTGCGTACAGTCTAATAATGCATGCCTCTCCACTAAATACAATAATTTTGAAGTGTGAAAGTAAATATTAATTGCAACACATGCCTCTGTGTATACTGATTTTGTGTCGATGACTCATAAACCCATGATATTGACGAGCTTGTGTGTATTGAGTCTACTTTGCATGATGTACAGATGAATTGGGGATATGTATGTGGGGCTCGCATGGCGGATACTTCGACCTTATCGGATCTTTTGAGCGCGCCCCTTCCTTCTGTTCTCAGAGATGAATGAATGAATCTTCAGAGATGAATGCTTTGGAGGGGCGTGCATTTTTAGACAGGACGCACTATACCAGTATATTATTTATTGACGGTCCGTTGTCCGATGAAATCAGCGGATGTATACAAGCGGCCTAAAACTTGTGCTAAGTGCAAGTGCCATTGTGCGGGATGGGAGGCTGGACCGATAACTTACGCATTTTAAGGTGGGACGTTCTCAACCGACGAGCTTGGAGATCTTATTTTATTTATGTACTTTTATTAGCAAGTAATACTATAATTAATAACTTATTACAGTGCAACCTTAATATAGCGTACCTCAATATAACGACTTTCTCGATTTAACAAATTCTTCGTAATCCCCTTGAATTGTCCATAAGAGTCAATATAAAATATACCTTTACAATGCGAACATTTTTTGCGAAGAACCTCTTTATAACGAATTTTCAACTATCAAGAAAAAGTATTAATACCTCTAATTAACGAATTTTGTCAACCCAAAACCGTTATATTAAGTTCCCACCAATATATAACTCTTAATCTTATAGTATGTGATTCATGTTGTTCAGCTTGTTTTCTTTTCTTTAATACATTACTGAATTGTATGCAAAGTAGTACAACTTGAACTAGGCTCATAACTGCCCAGTATGATCATTGGTTTGTTATATTGTTATATAGTGCATGTAATGTACGATTATTAATGTTAAATTTTATTTTTCTGTATACTTTATTTTATATTTCTACAAGTGTTAACTGTACTTTTTATAACTGTTCTATTGTAACGATTTTATTATAAATATCTGTTTAGTTAGAATCTTCCTTATATTCTTTATGTAATTTAAATTAATATTAACACATTATATTGCACGTATTATATAATTTGGCTGTACTCTTTTAGCTATAAGACCTAATGTAAAAGCCGAAATTCGCAATAAAGATATTTGTTTTGATATTTTCAGACTGTTTCCAAAAAAGTAGCAGTGCTCAGCGGTGGAGGCTCTGGCCATGAGCCATTCGCAGCAGGTACTTATTCAAACTATTAGTACTAGATGTAAAGATTTGTAATTTTTAATGTTGATAGGGCATGCTAAAAACTCATTAGTGAAAATTGTTTTGTGCGAAATCGGACAATAACTTTGAAGTTATTCAATTAATACATTTATATCAGATACGGAACCCTTTTACATTAGTGTCTTGACAGTCTCTTGGCCACTTTATTTAATTTACCAGTATTACCCATATTGGTAATAGAAATTAAGACCACATATTGAAATTGTAAAAGATGTAAACATGTATGATTTTTATGTCCTGATGTTACGAATAATCTTTCTGAAGTACTGTAATCCCCCGCATAACACGGTAGGTTTATTCCACATTATACAAAGGCACGTTATAAGGTTATTCTCGTACAACTCGCTTGTATGGCCCCGAATGCGCGTAGTATAATATTATATACATTATAATATTATATATTATAGAATAATATTAATGCGTTATAAGAGGTCGTGTTGTAAGGGGGATTACAGTATTTATTTACTTTGCACCGGTGCACCAACAAACTGTGTTCTTAAGGGCATTGATTTTAGTGGTACCTCAAGTCTAGTCTGACTATGTTATTACGAATAACTGTTGTATAATATCCTGGTATTGCATCGGTTTCAGAATAAATGCCATCAGAAAAATTAAAGTGGTTTATTTTTAATCGTAGGACTAATTGGCGAAGGCTTGCTGGCGGGAGCGGTAGCCGGTGGTGTGTTCGCATCGCCTCCCACCGGGAACGTTCTCTATGCGATTGCACAACTCTATAAATACAACTCAGGTAAGATACATAAAGCTTAAATAAAGATATATTAGTATCCTCCGCTAATGTCCTTTTTAGTTTTTCGTAGTACCACAATTTTCGCTCTGTCTGTCCTTCTGTACGCCCGCAAGGTGGTCCCCCTAGTATTTCTAAACTATTAGACGTAGACACGTGAAATTTAACATGTTGTTATGCCGAAGCCAGACATAGCTAAAAGTTTTTGTACATTTTTGTCCTTGAAGACTACAAAGTACTACAAAACTTTGCGTAGCGACACAAAGTCACCCCACAACATGACCATTGAAACGATCATTCAAATGAAGCTATGTCTGGCTGGCTCCGGCATGAGAACATGCTAAAAACTCAATATTATAATTATTTTGAGCAAAATCAGACAATAACTTTTGAAGCTATTTAACGAATACCTTCATCGCGTATCAGACTGAACCGTGCTAAGTATATAAATATATATATCTTGTCGTCGTCGTATATGATATTATCTTGGCCACTTTTTTTATAGTTATAGCATAAGAGTCTGGAACATAGATTATATTTTATTGTTATGTCTTTAAGATAAGAAAACATCGCACTTACTGTTTGCTACAATTCCTTTATTCAATATGTATTGACAATCTTGCGGATCTTTATCTATTCTCGAAAACAATATTTTATATATTTTTAACAACAGCACCGTGACCGTATTTTTATTTCCCGCCAATCTTAATACAGTCTTTTATTATTTTCATCTGACAATAAAGAGGCAACGAGCATGCAACATGCAGCCTACCTAGTGAACTTCTTTACAATATTAGACTGTATGCTGACGCTCGCAGAACTAATTCGTATTTCGAACACTTGTAATTATTAATATGCGTTTTTTATATTACAGGCGGTGTTCTGATGTTATGTGGGAACTATACAGGCGACAGATTGAACTTTGGCAAAGCTATTGAAAAAGCTAAAATAGCTGGCATTAAGGTACTTTATCTAGTAAAAAAATATTCCTTGACCAACCTTACTTGGTTTGATTTTTGTTTGCTAAATACGGGCAAAGTGGTAAATGGGCAGGGGAACACCTTTTCATAAGTAACTACCAACGTCTTTAACTAACCACACTATCAAAGGCTCGCTGTTGGTATTTTAGAAATGAGTTAGCTATCTCTTTTTATAGTCTTTATTTCACAATTACAAAGAAAATGTACGTGTTGAGCTTAATGCTCAAAGCACTCTCTGCCAGTCTACCTTAGTACGTCACAAGTGTGTAAAAAAATAAAAACCTACCTGTGTTATATATGTAAATCTTCTTATATGTAAAATTCTCGTGTCACAATGTTAGTTACCGTACTCCTTCGAAACGGCTTGACCGATTTTTACGAAATTTTATATGCATGTTCAGTGGGTCTGAAAATCGGCTACTAGCTATTTTTCATACTCCTAAATGATAAGGGGCTGATAAAAGTCCACACGGACGGAGTCGCGGGGCGCAGTTAATATAATTATAAATATACATTATAGAGGAAAAACAAGAAAACAGTACAATATGAAACTTGAAGGCAATTTACGCTACTGAGAAAATTTAAATTAGCTCTTCCTTGACACTCTTTTTTTTTTTTTTTATTATGTTGCAAGGGGGCAGACGAGCAGGCAGCAGGCACCGAAGTGCCTACCGGCGCCCATGGACATCTGCACGACCAGAAGGCCAGAAACGTGCGTTGAGGCACATCGGAAAGTCAGTGTAGTGCTGTGCTTTGGTGGCGGATTTGGTGGTGTAGCTTTCGGATTGCGCATTACACCGATTTTCCCTCGTATTCATTCGCGGATTAAAGCAAAGTAGTTTAGTTTCTCATGTACATTACATGAATACCACCACGTTTAAATAATAAATGTAAGCAAGCGTTATAATTAGAGGTAGCGCCGTGCTTATAGCTGAATTGGGCTGGCGTGTTCGGGTACCAGTACCCGACTCCGACAGTACCGTACTCCTTCTTACATAACATTGGCGTGAAGTGGCAGCAATGCTTTCATGTCTATTGGTGGTATTGTTATCGCACTTCGTTCGGATTGTGAGACTTTCCGGTGGCTTAAACTCGTCTTTAAAGGCCGGCAAGGGATCTACTTGTCACCTGGTCATGCAGAAGTCCATGGGCGTCAGTAGACACTTAACTGTCTGCTGCCTACTCGTTTGCCCCTTGTAACATAAAAAAATATAATATATCGGTCATTATATGAGGCTGTACGCTCCGTTTCTGAGAATCCGTTCTTTCCGTCCCGTTACCTTTTCTTTGAATTGCATTCAATTGGCGAGTAATTGTCTTCGTTCAGGCGTGTGACGCCTAAATGCGTTGTGCGAGTGATACGTCCACGCATTTCGTGAATACCAGTACGTTTAAATAATAAATGTAAGCCAGCGTTGTAAATACCTCAGTATTTGTGTAGTTATATGATGTAGGATGTAGGATCCGTCGTCCTTGTTATTGCAATTAATTGCCGAGTAATTGTCTGTGTTCGGGCGTGTGACGCTGAAAGGCGTCGTACGAGTGATATTGACTGCGGGTGAAATATTCCTTCTACGGTACAACACGGAGTTGGTCAGTCTATAATACGAGTAGTATAGTCTATACTATACTAAGTATAGTATACAGTACAGTCTATACTCCAAATATTTAACAAAATATTGAGTCCTTTTTTTGTCTTAGAGGGGGTAAACGTGCAGGGGCTCACATGAACCACCAACCTTTAAAGACCTGTATCAGCCATCGGGAAGACTCACAATCGAAAGCAACAACAGTACCATCTCCTGTACTGACAGCATTGCCGCCACTTCACGCCGATCTCATGTGAGAAAGAGGTACTGGTACCCGGACGAGCCGGTCCAATTCGGCTACAAGCATGGCGCTACCTCTAATTACGATTAATATCACAAAGTGACATTAATCGGGTACCACTGTTCAGACGGCAATCGGTCATCCTAAGTCGCCCCACAACCACATATTCTATATTATATTGTACAATATAATATAGAATATGTGGTTATAAATATAAAATTATGTTCGATGAAATTGTTAGTTTTTTGTGGGATTAGCTTTAATTGCACAAAATTCTTATATCAACTATACTATTGTGATTCTATACCGCTTCCAATAATTAAATGATGTCACATGAATTTTTAACACCTCGTCTTTGTCACAGGTTGCTATATTTTCGACCCCCCCCCCTTGGTGTGAGATGTCACATGTTTAAATTCTGTCATACAGTTGTCACACAATGCCACATTTTTGTGATACTAAGCCCCCCCCCCTTTAACGTGTGACCTAATTTATGAAAGGGTAAGGTAATGCATAGGTAAATTAAGGTAATACTCGATTTTTATAATACATGATGTATTATAACAAGCGTGACGACAAATTTTGAAAAATATGTTTATAATGTTCTCCAGTATCTACTACTGACAAAAAATTTAATATTTTTACGGAAGATAACGTTTTTATAGCAAGAAAAACCCTATAAATTTAAGGATAAAAATTCACTCTAAAACACTCGAAGTTAACATAAAGTGACGTCACTTTACGTTAACAGTGCATTCCATTAAGCGTTACCTTGACGTTTTCGCTGCGACCGTAACAATCGCAGTCAATGTCGAATATCTGAATGTTTAAAAAGTTGCTATCGCTTATTGAAACGCGCTTATAAGATACGGTAACGTCATACGCGCTGGGTGTTTTAGCTGTCATGGCGGATTGTTGTATTTTAGTTTCCTTTTTTTGTTAATCCCTATTAATCTCGCTCGCAATATTAAAATAAATAAATTGGACTGGCCCGTTGGCGCAGTGGGCAGTGACCCTGCCTTCTCGTGGGTCGAGGGTTCGATTCCCACCTCGAGTCTGGATTTATATTATTTATATATTTAAAAAAAAATGTGTATAGCAGGCGGCTGTTACCTATAACACAGGCATTAAGTTATCTACCTTACGAACAGACGCCCGTGTGTCATATAGTCCTATATATTTATTTATTTTATTTAAATACGTTTGTTAAGCTTTATCTATCCTATTTTATCAGATAAATACATAATTTTAACTATTTCTGATTAAAGTAAAGTAACGTAAAATGTAGTACAATATAAAACTTTCGTCATAAACAATTAAACACTCTTGGGGAAAAAAAAAAACTATTTTGATGTCGTGACAAACCGCCATTAGTTGTTAGTTTATAAGTTGGCAAAGTTCTAGATCTCATCGAGTTAGACTTGTATGGATTTTTAAAATGTTACTTCTTAAGTAATGATTCTTTGATGCGTAGTGTTCCCATTTCAAACTTAACGCGTGAGCACACAGATTATATGAAAGTTTCGTTAATTTTGTTAACGTATTTTAAAATTTTTATTACCTAAATAATTTTTTTTTAATTCATTCGAGATTATATATGCTATGAACGTTATACTAACGCGTTTTATCAGAAATCGGATGTTTTGAGTATAAGCCCGTCTGTGATTCTTGTCAACTAGCAAGATACCCGAGTGAGTTAAACCGAGCTTAATTTTTCACCTCTTAGAGTCATCGGTATCTACGGCATATTTTTCCTGCTAAAATTTTAATTATGATATGATAATAATTAGTTGTGTAATGATGTAAAATCATGAACTATTAAAATATACATTAATTTTTAATCATTAATGCGATTTTATTTCATTAATTAAATCAAACAATTATGTGTAATTTAGTATGTATTTAATATAATATAAAATAAATTATATATCGTATTAAATAATATCGAATTTTGAAATCCTATTTTTATCATCAGTAATTTTATTCACTTGAATTCTAGGAAAATCTTCATCGAAAATTAAATTTATGTTTTATTTTGAAAAAACAAATAATATTATTTTAATTTCCCAGGATGTTATGAATTTTTATGGAAATACCTTGTAAGGTAGTTCATTAATATCTAAAAGGAAACAAATAAATATATAAATATTATACTACAATAAAGTATAAAATGAACACCTCATAGTACAAAATTGGACCTCGACTTTGGAGGCTTCAGCTTGCCCTTCTATATGCCGTTCAGGTTAATTATTATGGTCAAAATATAGTGTTCAATTATATGACTTATAGTCGATGATAAAATTAAGTTACACCAAGTTCATTTATCGATAGAGGTAAAGTTTATGAGTTTATATATTCCGGGTTATCCTTGGTTTTACTGATGCGATTCTGAAAATTCTTTTACTATTAGAAAGGTATATTTTCCCTGAATGCTGTAGTCTATTTTTTAATTTTCGTAAGTATATATTTCAATTGTTTCCATGCAAAACTAGTTTCATACAAATCAGTATTAAAACTAAGAAAAAACTTGAGTTAATATTTCGCTGCTTTAATTTGATAACGACCGATCTCAAAAATGTACTTTTTTCAGGAGAGCAGTTTAAATAAAATAAAAAGTCCGGTCGCAGCCAGAGCAACTTAACTTAGCGATCGACTCAAATGCCGACCACTGATTAGGCCACGACCTCCTCTAAGATGTCTCCACTATCTATACATTTTAAAAATGGATTTGGATAATTTAATAATGAATTTTTGCATGCGTAGTCACGGTCATGTGCCATGTTAAGCCTGCAAATTAATGCCGATAAAAAATTTACACAACCGGTCCTAATCTTATTTGTTATCCGAAATACCTACGTACGTGGGTTGAACACGACGATCGACGGCGTTGTAGACACATAGAAATATATATTAATTTTGATTTGAATGTAGGCAAATATGACATAGCATCAATCACTGTCACACGATAAAACTCCTGTTTATTTTTGATAATCCGGACATTTAATGGAGGGATTATTTCCTTTTTGGTTCCGTACGTTGTGTTTGCTAACACGTGTTGTGATAATAACATTTTATTATCAACGGCCTGTGAGGCCCGTTTTGGATTCGAAGGGAGCGCTATCCCTTTAAAATTCGGTTTTTTAAATTATTCCCGTTGACCGTTGATGTAAGCTTATCGACATAGAGGTTATTGTCAATGCACCTGATGGGGAAAAGGTACCATTGACATCAAATTTCCGCTCTAAATTAAAACTTACTAGGTGTCTCCTACATTACATTAAATATATTGATTCTTATTTCTACTGTTATTACAAGTTTTTTGATAAGTTTTAGCGTCGAAGAATAATAATCGCTTGTCGTTAATAATTAATACCTTATATAGACAAATGTTCGTAAGCGACGCGTTGCTTAAACCGTTAAGTACAACTGTGGGCCGCAGTAGCGATGCGATCTGCCCACCACAAAGGAATCTATTACTGATTGCGCCCACTAATTGATTTAGAAATATAGTAGAGTAATTTAAATTACAATAACAATTGTAGATGAATTAGTTAACACTAGTACAACAATCGTTTATCGTACATCATAATTAATATCGCTTAGGGTAATTAAAACAAAGTCTACGTTTGTAAGCGTCGCTTAACCCGCTGAATACAAATGTGGGCCGCAGTAGCGATGCGATCTGCCCACCACAAAGGAATCACTTACTGATTGCGCCCAATAGTTGATCTAGAAATATGATAGATTTAATTATAGTTACAATAACATTTGTTGATGAAATAGTTGACACTAGTACAACAATCGTTTATCGTACATCATAATTAATATCGCTTAGGGTAATTAAAACAAAGTCTACGTTTGTATTCCAGCCGTTCACGCGTGATGCCGTGACCAAGGGGAAATTGAGGTTTACTTTTTATATACATAATTATCGTCTGTTTTCGTCGGTAGTACTTTAAGATATACCTTCTTGCCAAATTGCATGTATCTAGATCAACGTGAAGTGCCCTAAAGTTTGACTCCGTCTTCGAATGTACTAGTATGGGAAATATGACATAAACGACCATATCCTTCAATTTTGTACACTTAGAAAGTTGATGTTTATCTTCAAGGGACCGCAGATTATTAGTATTTGATACTAATTTCAACTTTATAGGTAGATGCATTCCTGAGAAAAACGATCTTAATAGACAGACAAACAGACGGAAAGACGGTCAACAAAGTGATCCGATAAGGGTTCCTTTTAGATACGGAACTCTAAAAATACTAAAAAATGCACAGTTGGTCGTAACTTCGAAACACTTCTAATAAATGGCGTACGTACCGAACCCTTCGTCTGACCACAGATCGGTCAAGACAACGTCTGGCATGTCTGCTATTACAATATCTATATTATGTCAGTTCTACTTTTAATCCATATTGTAATATAAGTAGTTAGTTATTGGAAAACTACGCCAGATATTAGCAGTTTGATTAAAATGCGGTTAAAACTCGCAACTAGCTAAGTTGGTTGGTATGAAGTTTGCGGGCTGTACCGCTAGTTAATTAGGACTGTAACTGTTACCTTTATGATATTACGGTAATAATATTAAGTTGGAAAACTTTGAAATCTTCTAACGGAATTCCATTGTAATTGTAACATGATATTTGCCGTAATTAATATCGGGTGTCTGTAATTCAATACATTGTTTTATGAAATGCTTTGTTATCCAATTCTTGAATTACTACTGGTAATTACGATCGAATTTTCATCATAGAATGATCTTTAATTCTAACCATTCTGGTGTATACCAATTTCGTAATAAAAACGTTTTTTTTTTTTTAATTAGCCTCTTGCGTCTCACAGTTGGGCAAAAGCTTTCCTTTTCAGTCCACTTTCCTCTTTCCTGGGCCAATTGCTTTATGCATAAGGCAAGATTTGTTTATGACTTTAATCCTCTTACTTCCTTAATTATAATAACATGGAATTTTTAACTTAGCTTTTATTTTAACTCATATGTCCAAAGACAAAAAAAGTACGTATAAAAATTACTTCTAAGAATAAAAATGGTCCAAAGCGTGTTAAGACACGCTTATATAGAAGGGTTCCGTATCTGATACGCTATAAACGTGCTGGGGAGACTATACCCAATGATTTGCGCTAGAAGCAAAATTAGCCTTAGAAATAAGGTCACTGCACAATATCTGCATACGGCCAATCATGTCCTATGAGAGTGTTGTGTTCGCACATAAGCCCGTTGGAACCTTAAAAAAGTTCCAAACCCTCCAGAATTGCTTCATGCGTATTTGTATCGGATCCCCATGGTTCGTACGAAACGTGGACCTCCATAGAGACTGACCTCCAGATGATAGATAATTTCTTTAAAGACCTTTCGGAACAGTATTTTGAGAAAGCCCACAGACACCCCAACCCCTTAGTTGTCGGCTCCTGCAACTACACGCCCAATCCCCAAGCTCCAAAATATCTTAGGCGCCCCAAAAACATGCTCCATTATTATCTTAATTGGCACATTGGTGGACCGGTGGGACTCGTCTATGCTAGCCCATTGGATGAGACTGCACACGATCAAGTAAACCTGCCCTTTGTCTAGCATGGTTGGTTTTCTCGGTCACAGCATTAGCATTCACTTTTTAACTTTTATTGTATTTTTTTTTTATGTGGTGTCATTTTATTTTATTTTTTAATAACTGATACTGGCTTTTCTATTTTCTTTTGTATGAATCTATGCATCTGAAATAAATGATTTATTATTATTATATATTAATCCCATTTCACATTATTTTCGAGTCTATAGCAAAATAACTGGTCTCCTTCTAAAATTTTACTCCCCTTTTCATAACAATATCGAATTAGAAGTTATGAGTTCGCAGAGTTCCTCAATGAAAAAATTAAAATATGGTCAGCCCAAAATGAGTCTTTCCTAATTAGCCATAGGTTTGAATTTATGGTCTCAGGTTTTGGCCGCAGTTGCTTTCCAAACTACCGTGAAACACGAAACAAGGATGATTTATGACAGTACTTTGGAATTGCCAATTAAAGCGAAGATTCTATCAAACTTGATTTACGCTTAAATATTAACATCATAGATGGGTCCGACCGTGGACTCGGTGCACCCCACGGTGGTAGTGCCCGGCATGAAGCAAGTGGTTGCCTTCTTCAGTGAGAGCGTCATATCGCTGAAGGAGGCTCATAGAAGAGAGAGACTGAGAGAGTCCGCATCAATGAGTGGGATGAGAATGGGTAGAAGGAGACGCCAATTTAGGATTCTCTTCCCTCCGCCTTGAGATTCTGAGGTAAAATCCTCCAGGATACCACGAGGAGACTCTCAGATGCATTGCCCATCTTTAATGACAATGAGCATTTGATTTTAATTTAATCATTTAGTACAATCATAATATGTATTTTGGCAGTTTATGCGTTTTAAATATTACAGCTTCTTATATAAAGTTTTGAAAAGTAGCGCATAAACTTCTTACTTATAAAAGTCAAGATTGATTTTGACAAAGACATCTTCTATTCAAATGCCAATATTTCAATAGAAGATTTATGCTTATTTCTCCTATCTAGGACAGCAATAAATCAAATTAAACTTCTTTCCTAATTAATAAACATATTACATAGTAAATTTAAATCAATTTTCTAAGATTTCTAATTCCCTTTATCTAAGAAAAAGCTTACGTTATTTTGAATAGCGTATAAATTTTAAATATATTGCTACCATTTGAATACGTAATTCATAATCGCTTGCCATATTCGTAAAACATAGAAACATTTTGCATATTCTGACAGAAATTTACTTATATTACATAATAAAATCGTTTTTAGAGTATGGATATAAGAAACTAGATCAAAATACGATAGAATTTAAATATTAATTAGTAGACTTATTCGGTTAAGTTATTTATTTTATAGCTAAGTTATCAGAAGCTTATTGCGTATTTATTATAATATTCCCAATATTCTAATATACCCAATATTCTAATATTCCCAAAATTTATTATATTAATTTTGGGAATATTAGAAGTAATAAAAAATCGTGCTCTATATACTTCATTTTGAAAGAATAAATCCAAAAACGTTTAAAATAAGGTTGTATTATCTTATAATATAAAAATTATAATAAAAAACACGCACTCATTCAAACACCGACACAAAACTGTAACGTTTTAATTATAAAATCTAGAAAATAAATAACATAATATAGTTAGTGCAGAAAAAATCGTATTTTATCTATTTCCTGTATTTTAAAAACCTATCTGTTGCTCTGTGTTCTGGTACTCTGTGGACACAACAATCTGTACCTCAAAATGAAGATGTCGAATAGAATTCAGCACAGGTCCGCTTACATAAGTTTGACATCCGGATAGCTAGATTATAATATACACGCGTATCCGGGTTTCACTGACTCATATTACTCGCTTTTTGTCGTCGCCCGTGATAAAATCGTTTAAGGTTGTATTATGCACTTGTAAGGAACTCGTTTATGGCCCAATGACACTTTGTTGTCTCTCTGTGTTGCAAACATCGCGTCGAATTTAGGAATTAATGAATTGTATTTCCTTTTTTGTATAATATAATCTATGTCCGTTTTTGTATTTTACACTAATGGCTTTAGCTCGTTACCATTTACCGCCCGAAAGAGCCCGAATATTGACAAGTCGGGAATTAATGAAAACTGTATTTGGAGTACACAATTAGTACCAAATACTTTGTCATCTAATTTAATTTAAAACTACTCATTATCATCATCATCGTCATCGTCACCATCTTCTCCGTCATTATCATCTTCGACAACTAAAAGAGGCAGAGAATTAATGAAAACTTTATTTAGAATACAGAATTAGTATCAAACACTTTGTCGTCTAATTTAATATTAAGTGTCCATAGTAAATTAGATAACAAAGTGTTTGGTAACTAGTCATCATTAGCATCGTCTTCATAAATACCATCTTCTTCACCATAATTATCATCTTTGACAACTGAAAGAACTCGAATATTACAGGGCAAGTGTTAATGTAAAACTTACTTATAGACTACTAAAACATCGTAATCACCAATTGTCGTCACATTTTATAGAAAGCTTTTACCAATCCGATGAATCTTATTAAAATATGGCATGAAAAAAAAAACAATCTATACCAATAATATATAAAGCAGACGAGTTTGTATGTCTGTTTTTTATGAACGTGCTAATTTCAGGAACTGAATCTCCGTCCGGTCCGAATTGAAGAATTCTTTCAGTGTTAGGTAGCCCATTTATCGAGGAAGGCTATAGGCTATATATATCATCACGCTAATTTTTTTCACCTAATTTTAAGCGGACGAAATCGCGGGTAACTACTAGTAAATTGTAACTATTATATTTAAAATGTTTTCTTATGGATTTCTATTCCATGATTATTATTTCGCTCAGTGTGAGACGAAAGATTTGGGAGAGATTGAAAATTAAGCGAACCAAAAAATAAATGTGGCACGTGCTAAAGGGAAGTTTATTTCGACCTCAGAGAACATCAATTTATAAACCCCTCCCTAACAGATAGAATAACTGCCACTATCAGACTTTTAACATAGTTTACAAATGACAATCGACAATTATTTCGCAACAACATTTCGGTTTATTTATCAAGCTTTGAAAGGGTCATAAAAAATAGATAGTAAGAAGGTTTTAAAGGCATCTTCCACTTGAACTAAACCGATATCTCAATGCTGGAAGGGAAGACTGAATTTCTATTCTATTTCATTCCGTTCCCTTCCGTTCCATTCCATTAAGTTCCGTTCCGTTCCGTTCCGTTCCGTTCCGTTCCGTTCCGTTCCGTTCCGTTCCGTTCCGTTCCGTTCCGTTCCGTGTCTTTTTGTTTGTGTGTCTTTAATGGCAATCTCGGAATCGGATATGTCAATCTTTTTGAAACTTTCACAGACAGATAGTTGACTTTATATGAAATAGGCAACTAATACGCTGCTTCCTTTTTTTGCTAAATAATTAGAGTTCTACATTAGGAAACTGAAAAATAATGCTGAAATCTAAAAGAGGCGGCTTTCTTAGCAATGCTCCATGTTCAATACATGCGGTGCGGGTTAGATAGCCCATTTATTGAGGCAGAAGGCTATATATCATCACGCTAAAATTGAATCGTAATTTTTTTACCAACTTTTGCGCGGACGAAGTCGCGGGAATAGCTAGTGAAATATAAAATTATGATATTTTATAATATCAGAGAGTTTTAATGATAATAATGGAGAGGTCAGAGATGAAAATTTTGTTTCCTAAATATTTAGATAAAACTATACATTAAAAATTTAGTAAATTATTAATGACTTGGAAATCGAATAAATAATAATTGGTTACGAAGTCGCTGGAATTACAAATAAACGAAAAGTATATTTCTCCATTAAAGCTTTATTTTATCAGCCGAAAACAAATCTTATATTTTTTTCAAACGCATATGGTAACTCTACAATGCAGTCGCAATCGTCTCTATGATGTGGGTAAGAACCTGAACGCGTAAAGGCGAGGAAATGTGAACACTAAATACTGATGCAATCGTATTATCTGAAGTCAAAAATAATGTGTTGTCAAAAATAAGTAGATAATAAGTGATTGTTATTAATTTTAACAATTTTACTGTCTACTGTCTTTTGCCCCTATCTCTAGACTTGTATTTTGAATTGAAAACATCTATCCTAATATATTCATAATGTTGTATAATTAATATCTAAAATTGTACTCAATCTCACCATATTAAGCAACTTTTTTTCTTCTTCTTTTTTCAAAATACACAATATAGTATAATATATTAGACAACTGAACACACACACACACACATGAATACTTACACGTTCTCTTGATCACAGACACACAAACATCTCGCACACTTGCACACATTCACCTTTACCTTATGTTATTATTATTGTTCTTTTCTTTTCGAATTAAACGTATTATATAATATAATATAATGTAACTAGTTTCTAGTTTTAGGGAGGGTACTGACCCTAGTTCAGGAGTCAAGAACTCATTACTTACTTGTATATTAACTTTTGTTTTCTGAATAAAGCATCTTTAAATCTTTAAAGCAACTGTAATATAAAGCTGATTATATACTGTATATATATTGTAAGCAGATTTGACAGACATTATTTCTATTGCAGCACCATCTGCCAGGCTGACTTGTGAATCTACACCATCCAGGCTGCCACCCAAACGCATACAAAAATACATAAAAATTGATCTTGCCGCTTAGGACAGGAGTATACACACGTACTATAGAATCTATACTAATATATAAAGCTAAAGAGTTTGTATGTTTGTTAACTGGAACGTGATTATCTCAGGAACTACTGGTCCGATTTGAAAAATGTTTTCAGTGTTAGATAGCCCATTTATCGAGGAAGGCTATACCATCACGCTAAAACTGAATCCATTTTTTTATTTCGTTTTACGCGGACAAAGTCGCAGGCACAACTAGTTATATAAAAATAGATTGACATAAAAGAAGATCTTAAAACACCAAAAAGATTTAATCATCCAAAAACCCTATTAACTCCATGAAAAGTTATTCGTAAATAAATACGACTCGCATTTACAATAACTCCCTTTCAGAATTCATAATTGCGTCGGATCCAACAGTACAATAAGCTGGCACAAGCCTTAATAGCTAACACGGTACTGATTTAAGCGTAACAATTAGTTAAATAAATTACATTTGCAACTAGCTACTACCACCATCCTTTGCGTTGAATTAATTTTTTTTTTTTAAGTTTTTGAAAGGTTTGACATTTTTGTAAAGAATTATCATTATTTCGCTAAAGTCGTAATCGATGTCTTTTAATTCATATAGACTTTTTTTACACGTTGTTATCGCATCATCCTATGTAAAACTGTTATTTTATAAATTCTCTATTTTATATATTCTCACGCCCGGATATATAAGAAATGTATATAAACAGTGAATAGGTTTATTCTAGGCAAGCGTGTTCTTCAACCGTAGACCGCATCTACAGTTTATCAAGTGTGATTGCGGTCAAGCGCTTGCCTATATCCAATAAAAGAAAAAGAAAAAAAAACAATTAGGAGAATATAAATAAACTTGCTTCTTATAGTTCTTCCTCGTACCCTATTCACATATTTATTTGGGGTCGTGCCTTCTTGTGCGCTTGCGTCAAGATTTATTATCTTGGGCTGTCAATTTGGGAATGTCTTTTTTTTAATCCCTTTCGATATTGAACCACCAAGAGGCTGGCGGTCTGCCTGGAGACTTTTTGTTAGTGCTGATGTCTATCACTGTCTTTACGGGACACAGGACACGAACAGACCCTATAAATAAAGGTAGTTAAAGAAAAAATTTGAAAGTCGATGTTCCGGACTACGTTCGTAAGTAACGTGATTTAAATATCCAAATCTTCTTACTGTCGGACTAAAATATACTTAGAATTAGCCAGAATGGATTTTTTTCCTTAATCTTTATAAACATATCCACTATAATTACAACTAAGCAAGTTCCTGAGAAGATTTTTTATCGTTGTCGATACATTGATAGATAAAGCCTTTGTTCACTGACCAGTTCGTTTAAATGTTTTCATTAACATATTCTTACTTCCTTACTTACTGGTTATCCCATGGCTTGATAAGCAGATGGTGAGAGGAGAGTAGCGGGTTGAGATTGGCAAGTGCAAGGGAGAGTGACAGAAGCAAAGGGAGGCCCCCTTTGCTTCTGCCACTCTCTCTATGCCCAGCAGTGGGTTATCAAGGGCTGACAATGATGATGATGATGATATTCTTACTTGCTGTGCCCGCGACTTCTTCCGCGTAAAATTAGTTCAATAAAATAGATTCAATTTTAGCGTGATGACATATAGCCTGCCTCGATAAATGGGCTATCTAACACTGAAAAATTTTTTCGAATCGGATCTGTAGTTCCTAAGATTAGCGCGTTCAAGCAAACAAACAAACTCTTCAGCTTTTTATATTAGTATAGAAAAGAAATTATCAATATTTAAAATAGTATGATTGGTATCTAAGCAACCGTCCTAACTGATCAAAAGTAAATATAGCAAAAAGTTGTTTAAAAGAAATTTCACTTCAATCTTCTGAGAAGAAATCTTGAGAGAGAGATGTGGCTGTAAGGTGGGTTAAGATGTCCGATTGCCGTCTGACGTCATTCCTGGATCCCCACGATATCGGCTATCTTATGTCTAGTATCACTCAGTGACATTAAACGCATTCCACTGTTTTACGTGCCTTCTGAAGAAACACGGAGGTGATCGGATATTTGAAACCCATTTTAGTAAGAACTGCTTGACCTAGCGATTGATTCAAATGCCGACCACTGATTAAGCTAAGACCTCCTATTTCTTTAATCAATAAAAATTTTCACTTGATTAAAACTCTTCCTTCGACTTAAAAAATATTCGTTATTCCGCCTAAATTTTTAGAGGTTTGTTGTAAAAAGGTTAGATTGGACTACAATTCGTTTTAACAAGGTAAAACAACATTACGTAGAAGCTCACCTGCTTACACTGCTAATGCGAACGGTTTCCACTAATAACCAATAAATTAATGAGAATACACTACTGAAAAGACAGTATTTTTATTTGAATAGAGCTTACACAACTTTGTGACAACAAAAGAAAATCACAATCAATATTGGCTTAAAAACATCAGATGCCAACAATGTAATTATGTTAGTTTAGTCTTCATTTTGTTTCTCTTGGTTAGAGTAAACATCATAAATTGTGGTCAGCTTACTAATGGTGCAGTTATCATATTCAAAGCACAATTCAATTCCGTTATAGATCACGCCTTCACGCAAAACCTTCATTTTTATGAGATATGATTTTTATTATATCTAGAGCGTTACAAGCATCTTTTATGGTAATATCAGGTTCATTACTAACACTCTCTTCTTCCTCATCTTCTACTTCTTCATTAACAACTGGCAGAATAGATGTGATAATTTCAGCACCAGTTAGTTCGCTACAGATGGCTAAATCAACATCAAAAATAACAAACTCTTCGAAATCAGTCTCTTGAAGGTTGAATTCTTTTGCAACTTTCTCCCGGGATTTAGCAAGTTCTGCGAGTGGCAAGTCAACATTCTCGTCATCCCATGGATACTTAAATCCACTCTCCTTGTATCAGTTTATGATTGCCTTTTCAGATACTTGATAGAAAGCTTTGGCAATCATCCACATAGCTTGTAACACGTCATTGGAATTCGCGTATGATTTTAAATATCAGCAAGATACTGTCTGACAACTTCATTTCTATAGTGCATTTTAAAGTCTTGAATGATACCTTTTTTCTTTCTTTTTTTTTCTTTATTTATAATATTAAAAATTAACATTTTATTTTACATTGAATGATTTAAACATAAAATCATTCGAGTTTTACCGTAAATCATAGCCATTGCTTTTGATTTATACAATACCTTGGTCTAGTGGCTGCTTCTTATAAAAATAACTGTCATACAAAGAATTTAACGTTTCTGAACCTGTCGGAACTGAACTGAATTACTAAATAATTGATACAATACGTTATGTAAAGATTAAAGGTTATAAAATTCATACAATAGAGGTAGTTTGATGCTTTCTATCCATATTCTGCATTCGTTATAAAAAGGACTTGCTATATATTCGTAATGAAAAGGTACATTTTGTATTTGGTGTTATGGACAGTTTTTGGGAGCTAGGGGATTTAAGAAAAAACGTTAAATCGTAAAATTCGTTATATTGAGGCGCGTTATATCATGGTTGCACTATATTAGCATTTTCCGTGTATAATTCACACGGAACTAGATATTATCGCATCCAATTTCATAGATCGCGCATACACGCGCTCGTAACTAAATATTGACTATGCTAAAATTGGAATCGAGTTCGATATTTAGTGCTTCGTCTCTTTTTAGTTATACTTATAGTTTCACTCTATCCGTCCGTTCATCTGTCCGCCCGCAAGACACACAAGTTGCATCGTTCTGAAGTTTTGGACATCCAGATTGTGTGGTTAAAATTTCATTGGTCTATTTATTTCTCGAGAGAGATTAAGACGCAGAAATCTCTCTGCGTCTTAATCCTCATAACTGACAGTCCTGAACCCTTCCAGTGATCCTGGTTTTTACGTGACTCTGTTTGTGTGTACTGCTTGGTGTATTTTGGTATAGAGTGTAATTGTGGATTTGATCAACCAAAGAATCGGGCTACGGCCACTCTCTTCTTTTCTTCCACTTTGCCCCTAATCACGATCCGTTCAAGATTGTCTCCTCCTCTACGGGGAACATGACCAAAGTACTCGTGGAATTTCTGTAGGCAGATAGTGAAATGCCTCTTTATTTGCTGATAAATGCTTTGCCAGAGCATTTATCTCCAGTACCATACTGGAGATAAATGCTCTGGATCTCGACGTCATCAAGGCGTAGTCGGTCGGCTGCTTTTATAGTCCATATTGCAGCTGCGTACATAAATATGGGGAATATAAGAGTACGAACAAATATCACTTTTATAACAATAGAAATGTTTCTGTACCTCCAAGTCTTACACAGCTACGAGTTAGCAGTTTTGGCCATGCCTATTATATACGCTTTCGTATTTCTATTTCACCATAGTCTGTGTATATAAAATTGGGGCCTAGATAATTAAAGTGGTCAACGGGTTCGAGGTTTAGTGATTCACTGAGTTACAATTTTTTCCCTCGATTCACCACCACTATTTCCGTTTTAAATCTGTTTATAAAGACACCCATATATTTGCTGATAGATTTCACCCTATCCTATAGAGCTACCATATCGGCTTTAATAGCTGCTAGGAGGGTCATATCATCAGCGTAACGTAAATTGGTTGTTTTAATTCCACCAATGTTGACACCGCCCTCCTAATCTTCAAGAGCTAGTCTCATAATATATTCACCGTAGATATTGAATTGTATGGGGAGAAGCACATGACCTTGTATAACGCCTTTGTCAAATGTAAAGGCTTTAGAGGTGATGTCATGAATTTTGAAGATGCCTCCACTGCTGTGATAGAGCTAGTTATACTTATAAAATTCACTGCTCCCAAAGTATAATTTAATATGATTATACGATCATACAAACGGTCGTGTTGTAAGCCTGCTAATCCTATTATAAACCGGGATGGTGTTTAATTATTAAATGTATTGGAAATATATATGAAGCGAATTTCATTTACAACTTTACCTCCTCTATTTGAATATAAATTATTACATTGTTTTTTATATATATATATTACAAGGGACATACGAACACCTGCGTGACTGCAGTTCTCGGTGGCCGAAACCCCTGTTTCAAGGTCGACAACGCATCTGCTGGCCTCCTGGTCATGCAGATGTCCATGGGCGTCGGTAGGCACTTAGGTGCCTGCTGCCTGCTCGGTTGTCTCTTGTTACATAAAAAAATATATGCGACTAACTCTACTACTATGCAAAAAGCATCATCATTCTTAGCAGCCGTTTTTCAATGCACTGTCGGATTTAGACCTCACCCAAGGCACGCCATTTCACTTGTTCCAAAAATGACTTAAAAGAAACAGAAATATATATACGTTTTTACTTTAAATTCCATTCGGAATATACCTTTCATTTTAACGGTTGCCGTTTATAATTTGAAGCATGTATCTCGGAGACGAAACAACAAAATTGTTGCGTTTAGAGAAACGTGAGAAGAAATACAAATCTTACCTCTAAAACTGTGTATTCTCTGTAAAATATTTGTACAAGAGAATGGATGTAAGAAATGTACTTTCGCGTAAATGTGCTGCAGCGTGGAATATAAACAATTTTATTGCCAGAACAATCTGCTATTGAAGTATTACAGATGCCTCAATACATATTTTTATAAACTATCTGTTACCCGTTACTTCGACCGCGCTAGATATTTGTTGGTCTTAATTTTGTCTGCGAAAACGAAACTCTTTTGTTAAAATCAAAGGAACCTTTTTTTAGAGGATCCGTAGTACTACAATGACCTCTTGTAATTTCGCTCTGTTCATCTGTCCGTCCGTCTGTCTGCCCGTAAGGTGGTCTCCCCTCTAGCATTTCCAAACTATTAGATGTAGAGACTTGAAATTTTCCATGTTGATAGAACATGCTAAAAACTCACTAGGAAAATTATTATGAATGAAATCGAACAACAACTTTTGAAGTTATTTAACAAATACGTTTATAGTTTATCAGATACGGAACCCTTCTATGCGTGTCTTGACACGCTCTTGGCCATTTTATTATTTCTAGCATCTCCACTTGTATTATGAAGTAAATTACTTTTGTATATGAGAATCTAGCTGTTTCCCGCGACTTGGTCGGCGTAAAATTAAACTTGATTTAAACCTCCTTAATTAGACCCTATAGAAAAATTAGTTTTTAACGGACGTCTACTAACTATAAATTTGTAAGTCACGCGGTTTTCCTGATTTCTTAATAGATGACCTTCCGCTTTTGTTTATGTCATAGATTACAATTACTAGCCACCACGCATTATCTACATTTTTTTATTAAAAGTATAATTCAGTCCGCCAATAGTAAATTATTTTGTGCAGTAAAAACTTTACAATAGTTAAACGAGTACAAAGTCCCAGGTAACTAGGTTGCAACTGACGGAAATGGCATACCATTTTGTTATGCGAAGTACAACAGAATATTCTACTCAATTCGACTGTATTCGTTTTAATGTTTACTACCTCGACTAAATTAATCGATTGTGAAGACTCTTTTTTTATTCGAAAACTAGTGCTTTTCGCTGGTGTAATCTCACCATGTTTCTACTCTTCATGAGCTCATCGATGGCTTTCTTCTTGGGCAGCACGAGCGCGGTGCGCGCCCGCTGTAGGGACCCAAGCAGACACTGTATAATGTGGAGCACTTCCTCGGAGGACCTGCAAATTTGACAGGACCATACCACAATCGTACATCAATTCTAAAATAAGGAAGAACCTTTTAACTTCCTAGAGAAATACCATATACATATCTGCTTTTTCGGGCAATTATAAACACTAACAACTAATTTTTCACCGACAAATAGTTAATGTTACTTATACTTATAAACAAAATTGAAGAGTCGATCTGTCGAAATTATTTTTTACCAATTATATATTACTGTATATACAATATTTATAACAAATACGCAATTTTAGAAAAATGTCTATCTGTCTGTTTGTTCCGGATAATCTCCGAAACGGCTGGAAAGATGCCGATAGTTGACGTTGCAAATAGTAACATAGACTACTTTAGGCTTAGAAAAATAATTAGGGTTTCGCATAAAAAAAATTAAAACATTCGCAATGAAAAAAGCTTTGAATCAAAGTCACGGGTAATCTTATCTTATCTTATCTTAATATATATAAATTACATGTCACGTTGTTTGTCCGCGATGGACTCCCTAAACTACTTAACCGATTTTAATCAAATTTGCACACCGTGTGGACTTTGATTCAACTTGAAAGATAGAATAGCTTACATCTCAATTTATAGTCGCAAATAAAAATGAGTCACTGAAATGTATGCACATGCATAACTTCCGAACGACTGCACCAAATTGGATATATTTTTTTGTTGTGTTCCTTTTTGTTAGAACAAGTTTGTATGATAAAAAGGAATGGCAAAGCGAAAAGGAAACGGAACGGAAACTAGGAATAACGTTACAGGATAATAGAATGTAGTAAATAGTAAGTAACCCAACATTCGAGCAGGACAACGTCTGCCGATTCCGCTAGTAATATTTAAAGAGGGAAAAATTAAAAAAAAAAAAATATCGCATAATTTCCTTACATAATATTGATAACAACAATTGAAAGAACAATATGATAATACGTATGACTAATTGAGTCATCGCCGATAAGGATTGTGGGTGGTCACTGCAGGTATTGATTTACCATAGGACACTCTATCGTTGACCTCTAATTACGATTAATATCACAAAGTGACATTAATCGGGTCCCACTGTTTTACGTGCCTTCCGAAACACGGAAATCTCAATTATAGTTAATGACTGACGTCATACAAAGATTAAATTGGTTAATATAAATGAAGCCAGCGAAGATACAAGACAACTTCTAGTGGATTTGCTAGTTATTATTAATTTAGAGCCTTTTTCCCATCGCAGAGCAAAGTTCCTCCCTACCTTCTTTCCATAAGGTTCTTTCTAATGCCGAAGCCAAACATAGCTCAAAGTGTTTGTACATTTTTGTCCTTGAAGTTCTCAAAGTTTTTAAAAAACTTTGAGCAAAGTCTCGGCCACAAATTCAAATTCAAATTATATTTTATTCAAGTAGGCTTTTACAAGCTCTTTTGACTACATGATCATTCAAATGAAGCTATGTCTTGCTCCGGCATAAGGTTAAGTCATAAGGGTCTGCTAGTATAGTATAAATTTCATTTCTTTTATATTTTGGCTTATTAAAATGAAACGTTTTAAATGAGGTCTAATAAAAATACTACTCTTGAAATCTTTTACGAAACCATTTCTATAAAATGGCAACATTCGGAATTAATTGAAGTTGATAGCTTTGAAATTAATTTCCGGGTGCAAAGTTTAGGACTGCTGCTGTCCGCATTTTAACCCGTAACTTCTGTTTCTACTAATTAATTGGACGTTGGAACTGTTAGTAAAATCTGAAAATCTCATATGTTAAGTAATGTTTTGTGAATCTCTAAAAAGGCAGTCGTTGTATGTATTTCTCTTAGTCAAAGTTGATAGGTATATTTGCGTAATTTACAGTGAACACTGGTTGTCTTTAAAATGCAAACGCGAAAAAATAATTAAAGACAAAACATGTGGAATGTGGCCTTTTATATCAAATCAGTGATAAAAAAAGTAGTGAAATTTAAATTTAGGCAAACTTTCAGTCAGTCCTTTAACTTCTGTAACCCTGATAACATAAATAAATAAATATATATAGGACTATATGACACACGGACGTCTGTTCCTAAGGTAGACAACTTAATGCCTGTGGTAAAGGTAACAGCCGCCTGTTATACAGAAATATATATATTTTTTGTAAATATATATGTTGCGGACAGATGCTACGAGAAAAGTGGCAGGGGGCCGTCTTCGACCGCGGGCGTCGGCGACGCTACTAAGTGGGGCTAGCACTAGTGTACATAGTGAGCGAGATAGCTAACTCCTGTTGGAGTTAGATGGTCGTTTAAAATTTCCTAAGCTTGAAAGGGGTCGCTATATAAAAAAGTTCAAGAAGCCCTGACCTATATAATCGTCCAGGAAGCCATCTAAACGCATACATAAAAATTCATTCAACTCGGTCCAATAAAGTCGAAAGGACACCTACCACGAAATCTGGAACACCACTGGAAGAAAGACGGAATTAGTCAGGGAGCTAGTTTATAGTTAGTAGACATCCGATAAGAACGGATTTTTCGATAGGGCCAGATTAAGGCCTCTCGCAAGTTTAGACGGACAAAGTCGCGGAAAACATTTAGTTCAGAATAATTAGTTATCTATATATATATATATCTATATATATATATATATAAATCTCGAGTCGCGATATATGTTAGCGGTAATCACTGAAACTACTGTACCGATTTTGATCAAATTTCTTAACTATCTTTAATTAGTTCCAACTTAAAACGTAGGACGTCCCTACTTTGATCAATTTTTGGTGAATGGGAGTTTTTGACATTTTTATTTGGTCCACAGAAGCTGAACATTACGCGTCTCAAGAGATCGCAAGGCACGTGGAGGACCTGGAAAACCTGTGGCGTGATCTCATGGTGAGTTCTTCGAGTAACGTTCAATACGCATATAAAAATTACAGAAAACGTAACAAATTCATATGCAAAGTAAGAGTTGAGTATTTCTTAGAAAAGGAATCGCGTGCCGCGAGGGTAGTTTAAAAAAAATTCGACATATTCAATCAGTTTGATCAAATTAAATACAAGCCGATAAAAAATATTGATCTACACACACAGACTCACACAAACACTCAGAGAGTTTGGTTGGGTTGGCTTTAATTTGGCTCTCTTTCTTCTCTCTCCCCCTTCTCTCTCTCTATCCCTTCTGTCACTCTTTCTGTTCTCTCTCTCTCTCTCTTTCTATTCTTTCTCTGTCTCTCTTTTTTCTCACTCTCTTTCTATTCTCTTTTTTTCTCTCTCACATACACACTGATATATAATTACTTACTGTTAGTTATATTAAACATTGTTAGTTATACGTAGATATTAGTTATTTTGGCACATGATAAGTTATATTGCATTATCGTTATCGTTAAATTTTATCGTTAAATTTCTTTATTAAAGGTAAATACCCAATATAAAAATATAAAAACAAATAAGTCAAAATTACAGTTATGGGTAAAATATAAATGTATATAAGATAAAAATTGCTTTACCACTAAAAATAATGATAAGCCTGTCTACATATGTATACTCAACTAAGTCAACAGGGCAACAAAATAAATATGAAACGTTCTTAAATAATACACATAATACACTTCGTGTCTATTTAAAAAATTTAGGTTACATGTAAGAAGTAACAGAAACAATAACAGAAATGGTTTAACCGACTTTTGAATGTAGCTACTCGTGTTATGAACCTTACATAAGGATTAATTTGTAAATGCTGAATAAAATTAGGAGTTATTTAATTGAATAAATGACAGACAAGAAAAAAACTGCTTTAAATATTTTCGAGATTAGAGTAAACAGGTATAATAATCCTATAAAAGAGTTTGTATAAAATCACTTATATTATATCTTATCATGAGTTTATGCCAAGTATCTAGACACGCTACTGCGTGTCTAGCCAGTCTTCAATATATTCTTGTAATTGCTTTTTCTCGACTCGACGACACTCGACTTAAATTTAATGATATAGTTTTAATGAAAAACAAAACTTTACGCAGCTGTTCAAAGTTCCCGGCCACACAACACGATCATTGAAATGATCATTCAAATGAACCTATGTCTGGCTCCGGCATAATAGTAATCATATCAAAAAAATCATATAAAAAAAAAAAACAAATAGGAAATAATAATAAAATAAAAATCTGAATATGTTTATGAAAAACTGGTGATTTAATTACTTTTAAAATAATTTTGTATGCGTGAAAAATAAATAAATAAAATGTACGTGTGAGTTGGTGTGACGATGGCGGAGCGGGAAGGAAGATTTAACTGGGTTTTTGCGTTTTTTTTTTCCTTAACCTCTCTAACGTCCAGGTTCCGATTAAAATGATTCTTTGAAGGCTACAGTCATATCGTGATTCCACAAATTTTTGCAATGACTCGTTACATTCAGATGTTTCGCTGTAAAGCAGGCGCCGACCCCTTACTGTGCTGTTAAAGTACTCATAATCGAGCATTAAGCGATGGGTGCAGCCGATAAGAAATTAAAAAGAAACATGTTTGAAGCGGTAATTATTACCGTCATCAATTTTCTCATGTACAATACCTATAATGCATAGATTTCCCATGACAATCGCGTATTTATGCAAGGTTCCTCTTTTTATGTACATAACGACTAAAGTATAAGCCTTGGAGGAATACAGAAATACAAAACGAATATAAAAAAGTCATTATTATTATATTGGCTGGCCCGTTGGCGCAGTGGACAGTGACCCTGCCTTCCGCTCCGGGGGTCGTGGGTTCGATTCCCACCTCGAGTCTGGGTGTATACCAATATGTTCACGCCAACTTCTAAAAGCGCAATTCTGATTTAAATGTATACGATTCTTACTAGATTAACACTTTTATGTTTAAATTCTTAATCAGTATATTATATAAAGTATGTTGCACTTCGTTTAATCTGATAAGCAAATCGTGGGGTTTACCTCACTGCAATTATGTGTAATTAAATAACTTTAGAAAACTCATGAATTTTACACTCGAGTTACATAAATAAGAAATTAAAAAAAAATTCCACTTCAGTAAGCTCTAAGAAGAAGTATAAAGAAGAATTTGTTACAAATTTTCTCCATCATAACTCCAGTGCTCAAAGCTCTATAGCATTTCATTGTTCAGAAGCAGAAGAATTTGCTACAGAAGTATCGTTAGCGCAATGCTCTAATTATTTAACATAAATTGTGCATTTTTCACATATAAAATAAGCTCTAACTACACGCAGAAACATGAAGGAGAATTGGTTATGGCTTCATCATAAGACCATTGCTCAAAGCTCTATAGCATTTCTTTGTTCAGAAGCAGAAGAATTTGCTACAGAAGTATCATTAGCGCAGTGCTCTAATTGTTTAACATAAATAGTGCATTTTTCACATAAAAAATGAGCTCTAACTACACGCAGAAATATGAAGAAGAATTGGTTATGGCTTCATCATAAGACGAGCTCTATAGCATTTCTTTGTTCAGAAGCAGAAGAATTTGCTACAGAAGTATCGTTAGCGCAGTGCTCTAATTGTTTAACATAAATTGTGTATTTTTCACATATAAAATGAGCTCTAACTACACGCAGACATATGAAGAAGCATTTGTTATGGCTTCATCATAAATCCAGTGCTCAAAGCTCTATAGCATTTCTTTGTTCAGAAGCAGAAGAATTTGCCACAGAAGTATCATTAGCGCAGTGCTCTAATTGTTTAACATAAATCGTGTATTTTTCACATATAAAATCACCTTGAACTGCATACAACTACATAATTTACGTAATTGGTATATTATTATCAAACTACCGATTCTTGCGCAGACCCGCCGTACGAATTCGCATCTCGCCGGTTAACCTAATATATAAGTGGCCCGTACCAGCGTTAGGTATCAGTTGTGTGTGGTCCGTGATACGAAGCAAACCTTACTCTAAAGCAATGATCGCTAAAGTAAGTGACGTCGATTTCATCCCGTTGAAGTGAAAGGACGCGGAATTAGATAGATTTGAATCCTTGTGTGCACTCGAGTTTGGTAGTAGTGTAGCACCAAAGAGTATTTGTTATTTTCTTAATTTAATGCTGTGGATGTTTTCTGTGATCTGTGTTTAATCTTGAACACCCACCACGCACGCCCATCGTGCCAACCACGATGGATCTGCGCCTGTCTTGCTGTGATTTTCGTTATGATCGGAAGGAACTCGACTCTACAACGACTGAGGAAGAAAGACACCTGGTACTAGACCAGGATAACGCTAGTTTGAAAGATCTAAAGGTTTCTAGTATAAATGAAAAAGAGAAAAATACTGAATGCAGCTACGGTAGATTGTTGCACGAAGCGCAAAGTGAGTTATTAATGCACCAGTGCACTTCAACTGTATGCGTAATCTTATTTTTCTTTCAACTGCACCGCTTGTCTCTTTCGATTTCTTTTTCAACTTTTCTTGCTAAAAATGAATTATAAAAGTTTTAAAATGGTATAGAATGCGCGCTATGTTTCTTTTTTTCGATTTTCATTCAGTCGGTTTTCTATTTTCAGCCAGTTTCTTTTTTATCCAATTTTAAACTTAATGGGAGACATTAAACCTCTGTGGTAAATTTAGATCAAAATAAAAAACAGTGTATTAATAGCAAAGAGGGCAACAATGAGATTGTAATACATTTCTGCACTGTTTTGGTTTCTAAGCAGAAACAATGTCTTTTTTGATTGGTTTTGTAGTGATATTATATAAGAATTACTTAAGTCGATCCAGTAGTTTCAGAGTAAACTCAATGCAAACAAACAACCAAATATTTTCCCTTTATAATATTAGTATTGGAATAGATGAAATCTCTAGCTTTTATTGTATACTACATTATTAATGTTCATTGATATTTAACGTTATCAATGCCTTATCGATGATAAAGAATTCTTTATCAGTTGCTGGGTATACGTACCAAAGACTTGAATTGAAATGATTTGTTATAAAAGATTAAGATGATATTTTGTTCAAAAATTGAAATAAAAAGCAATTATCCATGGGCCTCAGTAGTCACTCTGATGAACCGCCGGCACTTTGCTATATTAAAAAAAGGTATGTTGTTACAACACAAGCCTTTACATATATTTATATAACAAAGTCGCACTAGTACAATTTCTCTGTGGAATCAGTTGCCAACTTCGGTATTTCCGAACGGATAAGACTTAGGACCTTCAAGAAAAGAGCATACTAATTTCTCAAAGGCCGGCAAATATAAGATTTAAATTTAAAAAAAACAATAATACTTTAAAATATTTTTATTTTGTACTAGCCAGACTCGAGGTGGGAATTGAACCCACGACCCCCGGAGCGGAAGGCAGGGTCACTGCCCACTGCGCCAACGGGCCAGCAAGCCAAGTATATTTTAGTATATGATTTTGTCAAAGCGTAGTCATGACCAGTCATGATGAACGTATCTTAATTAAGAAATATAATATTTTCGTTATACAAAGAATTAAAATCATAAAGTGAGCAAACTAAAGATTTGATTTCATGGCACTAAAGTGCAAATATATTTAAGTGGTGAAACCATAAACAAGATTACAAAGATAAAAACACGTAATCCTATGGCGCACTTAAGTAATTTGGAGTGGGGCCATCGGGATAAGTCAATTATAAGTGTGATCACACCCTTAGTGCGATGTACAAGTGTACATTCACGTATAAAACTGCTTTACATGTTATTTGAAAAAAAAGGAATGTTTGGAATATTTAACGTACACTCACATTATCCCTGATAACCATAGGTTATAGAATATCTTTTTAAAGTAAGGGATCCGTATGAAAACTTCGATTATATGTATAAAATCCCGTGCGAAGATAGGGTTGTTCACTAATTCTATCTATACTTTTACAAAAGTGAGCAAAATACATTTTTACTAGCATTTTCCCAAAAAAATAAATAGCCTTTGTCCTTCTCCAAAGTCCTATCATCTCTATACCAAAATTCATCAAATTTGGTTCAACGTTTTAGATGTGAAAACGTGACAGACATAGTAAATTTTACATTTGTAATACATATTAAGATTAATTGGAAACTACATTTGGTTTATGTAATTTGACGATCTTTTTTATAAATGGAGTACACTGTTTGTTACCATAAAATATTAAAATCTATATTTATACTTCTATACTACTAATATTTATAGCTTAAGAGTTTGTTTGTTTACATGAACGTGCTAATCTCAGGAACTTCTGGTCCGATTTGAAAAATTATTTCAGTGTTAGATAGCCCATTCATCGAGGAAGGCTAGGATATGTATTAACACGTTAAAATTTTCAAATTTTAAGCGGAAGAAGTCGCGGGTAACAACTAGTAAAATATAAGAATAAGAAAATTTTGTTATCGATCTGAGAAATGATAATTTTTCAAGAGTGTTTTTATACAAATTAATTTTGTTCACGATGTTACTAGGGTAGCATAACAGGCCTAGCGCTGGTCCACAGGGATGCTGCGAAGGGATGTTTTAGGGTTGGCTAATGCAAAATTTGGAATATGCTCTTTTTGTTATACGAGGGACAGTTCAATTTTATTTCTATGTATTTATTTTGAGAAAAGAATTGTGCGCACATTTTTTGACATCTTATTTTCATAAAATAATACTGGTAAAGAAAAATGTCATGAGACTTAAAGTCATTGTGCAATAATTGGATTCAGAAGCAATTAGCGTCAGTCAAGTGTTGTTAATATTCCTTATTACACGTTTCGTGACTTTAATATTTCAATTTCATTGTAAAGCCACGGCTTTTTATTATATTTTATAGGATTTATTTAGCAAGGATTACGACTTTCACTGGAAAATAGCTGATGTAACAAAGAGTATAATAACCTATGTTTTAGTTTAATTTAAAAAAATTATAAGAGTTGCTGCCCAAAAAAAAGGACACCAGATGGGCTTAGTTTTTTTTCTTAAATACTTTGTTGCTCTTTTTTTTTAAGGTCCGTGATTAGGTAAGATGGCAGAAAAAGCTTTAAGCATTAAGCACACCTAGTTGTACATTTATTAAATTGTGCAATAAAGAGAGTAAAAAAAAACAAGTATAGAAATTTTAAAAAAATTACTAAAAACGCGGATGAAATTGCACATTATTAGATATATTTCCAATGTAAATCTATCTCTTACTGTAGAATATGTACGCCCACGCGAAATGTCTAATGAAAATTTAGTGAGATGTGATGCTGGATAATTGAGGTCAGCGGAGATGAACGGAGGGAGGCTTGAATTGAGGCAAATGCTTGTGGCATCTCGCATCTATTTCACTTATACAACATGTATCTTACACTTGTATGTACAGTTGAATGACCCTTACCCAAAAGTTGTAACATCATATTGGGGTTTCTCTCAAACTATTGATATAGCTTAGATGGCGTAATGGGTAGGGCGAACAGAGATTTGATCGATGCTAAGTCCGATTCCCAATTTCACATCTCTATCCACCAAAATACCTCCGGAAATTTCTCCCATATACACAAAAAAACTCATATAATACTAGCGGACCCGGTAGAAGCTGTCCTCCGAAGGTTGAGTTACGTACTATTTACTACATCCTATGGTCTTATAATATTGTCCCCGTACCCGTCTCCATAATTGTTCACTATTTTGGTGTTAATAGCTTAAAAATGAAATATAGATATACTATTTTTTGCAGCGCACGCCAGAATAGCTCGCGAATGGTAGTACTTTCTCCTACTTACCCGGTATTTATCGTTATAGTTTAGACAATTTACCCAATATGTTTATAATTTATAGCCTATATGTTATTATGTTCGTTCGTTTGTTTACTTGAACGCGCTAATCTCAGGAACTACTGGTCCGATTTGAAAATTTTCTTCAGTGTTAGATAGCCCATTTATCGAGGAAGGCTATAGGCTATATATCAACTCGTTAATATTGAATCTATTTTTACGCGGATGAAGTTGCTGGCACAGCTAATCATATATCATCAAGCTGAAGAGTTTGTTTGTTTGCTGGCTTATTATTGCAAATCTTTTAATACGACAGACATACGGAAAAAAAGATATTGTTATTTTCGCAGTACCTAACTCATAAAAAATACTATAAAGTGAGATAATGATTGTGTGTAGTAAATAAATAATTGTATATCTTATCATACTATGTATATAGTATGTTATACTAATATATAATTTGCTTTAATTATCGATCATTTAAGCTTTCATTAAGACAATCTTGTAATGTTTGATACTTACAAGTTATTCTTAACATTAACCAATTTAAAAGGTTTTAAACCTTTTTTTTTCGTAAACCTTGTTCTTTTGTTAAAATTAAGATTAACGTATATTATGCCGTCTCATATCAACTATTAGCCAGCGAGTGTGTCGAAATTGGTACAGCATATTCGGAAATTATTGTTAACAATCGAAAAGATGCAAAAATTGTTATCATTGCATTGCAAAGGTACGCCATTTAGTTATAAACAGTCGAATTCATTTTGTTTTTTTCTTTTTAAATAGATTATTGTGCATCTGTTTGTTAGTCGGACGAAGTTTATAGTGCACTACAAAACCGGTTATCCGGTCACCGGTATAGGAAAGTTTGACGGGGAAAGGCAAACGCGCTCTGAGCGTTATAATAATAGCCTCCGCACTCTATGCTCTATGAGTCTATGTGAACTACTTACTTACTTATAGCGACATTTATAGATACAAAAGACTTAATATACTTTTTAATCTATAATTAAACTTAAACACCTAAATACACTTTCAACATTAGTAGTGCACTGGTTAGCAGTAGTATGAGCAGATCTGTCTTCAGCAGATGCGAACACAAGCTCTGTCAATCATCCGTGGATGATTGATTAAGTCAAGGTAGCAAAAGTCGTGGACCAATCAGGACTCATTGGTCGACTACTTTCTTATATAGAAGTTCCCGAAGGATGTAAAAATCATTTACATACTTACACACACACATACACTTTCACACACACACACACACACACACACACACACACACACACACACACACACACAAAGAAGGAGAGCACACCTCAACTGTGCAACTCTAATCACTTAGAGGTTTAAAAATAGCTTTTGGATAAGGATTAATATTATGTCTATAAAAAGACCTTCACAAATAATGCATTATTTTAGAACAAATTTGGTTAGCATAAAAAAGGTTATAATGAGCCAACCTTAAAAGATAGACATATGTTGTCGCGGACTTTTATTTAGAACTTTTAAAGGGGAACAATTTCTTCATACATGACTTTTGCGAAACTTTAACCATTTACGCAGCGCGGGCAGCGGATGCTCTGAAATGGGAAAAAGAACCCCCGATTTTGAAACATTCTTCATTGGTGCTCCGCTCCTATTGGCCTTAGTGTGATAATAAATAGCCTAAAGCCTACCTTGATATTTGATCTATCTAATACTGAAATAATTTTTCAAATCGAATCTGTATTTCCTGAGATTTTCGCGTTCAAACAAACAAACAAACATTTCATCTTTATATATTAGTTTAGACTTTACTGTGTATGTGTATGTCAATGAACTCCTCCTAAACGGCTGCACGGATTTTGATTAATTTTTTTGTACGCGTTTGGATGGCGCCCTGAGGTTTAGATTCTCAAATAAATCCGGCAGATGGCGCTGCTGTCGGTATCTAGGTTATTTATCCGTACTGCAAATGAACGGCTGTATAATGCAGGACAACGTCTGTAGGGTTGCTAGTCTATATATATAAAAGCGAAAAGTCACCTTTCACAAAATCTCGAAAACCGCGGGACGTAAAAAGACTTTTAGCAATGAGGTCGTTAATAGTTAATAGACGGTTAGGACCCGAAATAATAGACCGCTAAGAGTGAATTTTTCGATAGGGCCAGATTGAGGACTTCTGATATTTCTCGCAAATTTTATACAGATGAAGTCGCGAGAAACATCTAGTAATATTTTAATAATAAAATAAATATTATTCAAAAACCTTTGCGGGCTCTACTCGAGGACACAAAGGTAGGAATTATCAAGCGTAGTCAAAGTAAACATTTTGATATAATTACCAAAACGTTTATATTCCGAGTTCGTCGGTTTATTTAACCAAATTTGTATTCTGAGTAAATGATCTAAATTACAATTGCTGCCCGCAAATTCCAATTTAATTGTTGCTTTGGAAAACAGCGTTAACCTATTTGTGTTTCTACCTTTAACTGAATTAATTATAATAGTAATAAATATATAGGACTATATGACACACGGACGTCTGTTCCTAAGGTAGACAACTTAATGACTGTGTTATAGGTAACGATATATTTTAGAGCTCGCGCCTTTAACTCTACACGTCATAACTCCACTGACTATACACTTTAGTCACAATATGTGGTTTAGCCAAATTTATTCACTGTTCATTACTTTTCAGTTATACAATCGTTCCTGTAATAAAAAAAAAACAGCCACGCTGCGTATTTTAACTAACTTAGTGAAATTGCAACGTGTAAACTAAGAGTGCACACTCATTTATATAAATATAAAAATATTTAATAATAATACATACCAAAATCAGAACAGTCTGAGATTGATTATAAAATTCCTGATGAACTTATATCGTTATTTTCCTTTATATAGACATGATTTGATTGATAGTATTCACTACACGAGTGGTAATGAATATGATAGGAATATATGTACACTTGATTGACTGATACGATTTTAATAGAAAACCTCATGCATGAAGTGGGGTCATGACTTACACCCACACCCAATTTTTATCCTATTTAAAGAGTTAGTATATTAAACGTTTAAAATTACTATGTGACCGGCCTAAATATAGAATTATGCTTTTGAAATAGGAATATTATTAGTGTCTGCTAGAAAATTTGTGAATATCAGACAATGATGAAGTCAGAAGCCATTTGTGTTTTTTTTTCATGTTTATACTCCGGCAAACAATCTCTACTCGTTAATTTTTACGAGACTATCATCCTTTGTTATTTCTTTTCAAACACGTTAAGTATTCCATATTCGGCCGTAAAGTTTTCTCATTACAAACAAAGGTAAGTGTACCTATATTTGGGGTACGTTTTCAGTAAATGTTGACATTGAGTTGGGATATTTCTGTACACGTAGTTATTATTTGATGTGTGAACTTTTGTTGTGTTGCGTTCCGTTTCTCCTTATCCATGTTTGTGCTAGAGCTATTTCATTACGCGGAGATGTACGCGATCCGGGCGGCCTTTGTTTTATTTATGTGCACTCGATTTGGTATTAAACTATGGTAAACGTATAAAAGGAAAGAGAAAGATATATATTATTACGACACTTCCGCAGTCTCGAGTAAAATGAAGGACATTGAAAAACAGAGTTGACATATTTAAAATTATCCGGCAATCTTCGATCTCCAACTTTCGTCTGCTCTAACGATTGTATCATTTTGCGCATATTGGTTATGGATATTATATTATTTATTTCTCCATATTGGTTGTAAAAATGACTTTTTATCCATGAATTTATAGATATCAGAAGCGAAAGAATTAAATTAATATTTTATTAATTCGTTCTCTTGTCGTTAAATTATATTAATGCCCTAACACTTATTCGTTGACGTTGATTATAATGGATGTCGCCCTCAATGTCGTCCATTATCATATTATGCAGACTTTGCTGTCTCTTTCTAGTAATTTTATGAACGTCGTAACAAATTCATCGTTACTGTTCGGAAGTATTTTTCCATTTGTCATGTCCGACTGTGAACGGTCATTACATCTCTTTTCTCGTGTACATTAGGTAATGCAATTAAGAGTCTCCCAGCGAATCCTTCATTCATCTGTCCAATCATCTAAAAGCATACATCTGTGAAAAATACATATTTAATTATATGTAGTAAGCAACCCGCATTGTCTGTAACGATGATTGGTCTTAATACTGTCCAATAGTTAGACTGTCCCTCATGTAAGTTTTTTACGGTAAACAAATATGTAAGTAATAAGCTAAGCTTAAGCTAAGGTCATTCACAAGAAAACCCCACCTGTGTGGTAGCCCCCCACCCCACCTAGGTAGTAAGCAACCCGCATTGTCTGTAACGATGATTGGTCTTAATACTGTCCAATAGTTAGACTGTCCCTCATGTAAGTTTTTTACGGTGAACAAATATATAGGTAATAAGCTAAGCTTAAGCTAAGGTCATTCACAAGAAAACCTCAGAAGCCTACTGTTTGTTTAGCCAAGCAAATCAGAAATTTTCCGATCATACGTAATGTTACCTAAACTTGATTTTCGTGAAAAACTAAACTACTTTGCTTTAATCCGCGAATGAATAATAATCCGCGAAAAGCAAAGTAGTTTAGTTTTTCATGCATGTCATGGATTTCTGCAAAGTAACGCCTGATTCTATCAGTTATTTAAACTTGATTTTTCTTACCGTGTTTTAATACAACTATATATCAATACGTGAATCGAAAACTTTTGGTAGTATTTTACGAAAATTGCCCAGACGGCGGATTATGAAACTTGGCACAATTATAATTTGTATAGAAGATGGTGTGCGAATGCAAATATTTGTACAAAATATGCTTTATAACTATAATAAATCATTAAAATAAAACCACACGCACATCAATGTCAAACGATTTACACACACATGCATACATTTTACAATAAGATGGCGTCAAAGTGTAGTAGTCATGACGACCATATGTATGAGTATACTATTCAAATATAACAAGGACATTGTAAATAGAATGAAAATTTTCTGTTCTTTTATAGATTCAAACAAGCATAATAATACGAAATCTATATATTACTACCCGATTTTCAACCAGCCGGAGATCTCTAGTACATTATAATTATTTATTTAAATATTTTTTTGCGATAATGATGACCAGATGTCAGGTAATTATTGATAAAAGAAGTTGTAAGTAATAATGAGTCCGAGTTCAATGCATTACACTTGCACTCTTCACGCATCCCGAAGTCAAATCTGAAGTCATACAAGTTTTTAATCGCATAATATGATATCATTAGTGTACCGCTGATGTTTGATGAAACATATAACGGAATACATGTTCCCTTCAGGCTAACAAAGGATTAATAATATAATAATCTAATCGTATGCATTCAATTTATAGTCACTTATTGAAGTCGTGGACAAGTTTTGACGTGAATACGTCTTTAAAATTACTTCTACAGAGGCAATCAATAGGGGCATACAGATTACATCTATCCTTGCTAGCCAAAATTCTAATACACCACTGGATGGCTAAAGAATCAAAGACTTTATTACACTCTGTAAGGACGGACATCATCGCGCAGGGTGGAAAAGGAAGCGCCGCCATTTTAGAGGCCGTATTGCTGCGTTTTGAGATTTATATTTGACGTGTTTACGTTCAACACACGACCGTGTCCACGA
Organism: Charaxes varanes; assembly: GCA_024363005.1. Lineage (NCBI taxonomy): Eukaryota > Metazoa > Arthropoda > Insecta > Lepidoptera > Nymphalidae > Charaxes > Charaxes varanes. Next base: position 1,565,950 of record JANCMC010001371.1, read on the forward strand.
CGCAACCACACCCAATTTTTTTCATGTAGTCTCTAGTTTATAAAATCGTTTGATCATTCTTTAAAAAAATAAGAATATTTCATTGAACGATAGCACATTCAATTTAAGATCTCATTGGATTGTAATAGCAGAGTATAATGTCAATAGGGAATTATAAATTCTTAATCACGTCTATTTCTGAAACAACACCGCCATAGTATGTGAGGTTAATGTATGTAACTGTCTTCTTCATATAGTAACGGACAAACGGGTATGCGGTTCAGAGGTTATTCAGAGGTTCAGACTTCAGTGTGCTCTTTTCTTGAAGGTCGCTATGCTGAATAGGTTTGGACACAGAGGAGCTGACAACTGTTTCTGTAGACGTTCCATGTAATATCCTTAAAAATGTATACCTCACATAGGAATACAACTAATTTTTTTTTTCATTATTGAGACGAATTTCTTAGCATTCCATGGATTCACCGTGCGGTTGCCGGGTCCATTGCGTTGCAGAGGAAGGAACCATAGCAGTGCCCGGAACTTGTGACCCAGGTGTAGGTTTAAGAGCGCACTCTTTATAGTTTATATTTACAGATTTTAATACAGAAGTAAATTTTAGTCTGGTTTGCATAATTAACGCATTAAAACAACTTTTATATTTTAATCAAATGAGGCTTGAAGAAGGTCACAGCATTCTTAGATGCAGGATGGGCTAGAAGGTATACATTGTTACGTTTCGACCCTATTAATTTTCGGATACCGTCTCCATTTTCAAAAAAAGACTATCACGATTTTTTATCTGCTGCAGTAAAGAGCAAGCCACAAGCTGAAAACCGTTTATCGATTTCGGATTACAGGTGCACAAAAGTGCAGTCAGGGATTACCACAGAGCGGTTAGGAACGTGAGTCACAATGCGGGTGTCATTTTCTACCTCGACTATATTACGGACGTAATTTTATAACCCAACCACGCGGATACTCCGTAATTAGGGCAATGAAGTGTGTTAAAAAGGGGTAAACGATTGAGGCGATGGCATTATACGGAAAAATAGAGATAAATCTCGAGCAAATTATTAAGGGTGGTTATGAACTGGTTATGCAGGTAGATAAAATTGAAGTGCCTGTTTATAACGTCAGAATAACCGAATGTAAAGTACGATACCTATTTGTAATATGCGAATAAAAAAATGTATTGTCTGTCTGCTTGTTGCAGACAATCTCCGAAAGAGATTTACGACTTTCGACGGAATTTGTGTTAGTGTATAATACCATTCCTATAAAGATAAATTAAAAAATATTATATGTTAAACGTGGAGATAAAAATGATTTATTCACATTGACATTTTAACAATCTGAGGAGGTCGTGGTCGATCGCTAGGTTAAGTTGCTCTTGATGCAACCGTATGATAGATGGGTGACCCATTCTAGCACTGGATTATAGTTTATATCCAACCTCCTCCGTGTTTTGGAAGGTACGTGAAACAGTGGGACCCGATTAATGTCACGCTGTGATATTGGTCGTAAAGTTGTAGGAATCGTGGGATTCCGAGGATGACGTTAGATGGCAATCGGTCATCTTAACTCACACCACAGCCACATCCTCTACAATCTAAGTGGACCCTGGTATTTAAACTGGATAACGCTAGGAAGAATAAGCAGAAGACATTTTAACAATCTCTTGTGCAAGACAATTTCTTGAAATGTTATGTAATTACAAATATGTTTAATAGCCTTCATTGAAAGCAGTAGTTAGTTATGTTGATGTCTTTCACTGCAGGTTGGAAGAAAAATAGGCCGTAAACAAGTTAAATATGCCGCATAATGATCGTGCTCATGCTATCAAGCTATTCCATCGCGTAATAGCGATGCTTTATGCATCTAGCGCGGTATTATCGAGCTAAATATTCGTTCATGTCACAAAGTCGGGGTAGTGGGTAATTTAGTCGCGATAACTTTTATGTCGGAGCTAGACTATAACTCTTTCTCACATGAGATCGGCGTCAAGTGGCGGCAATGCTGTCACGTCAAGTGATGGTATTGTTGTCGCGTTTCGTTCGGTTTGTGAGACTGCCCGTTGGCCAAAAGTCATCATTAATGACCGGCAGCGCATCTGCTAGCCTTCTGGTCGTGCAGATGTCCATGGGCGTCGGTAGACACTTAGATGCCTGCTGCCTGCTCGTTTGCCCCTTGTGACATAAAAAAGGCGATTGCTATCCGATCGCCTTGGTCCCTCCTTCCAAAAAGAAAGTTATTGCAAACTATTAAAATCAAAGAGACCAACTATCATTTTCGAAAGATGTGTATATTAAAGTTTGAAAAAAATCAACCGATTTTATTTAAAGTTTTAATGTTAAAATTTTTCTAATAATTTTGTAATAGTGTTTAATTATTTTTGATTCTGTTATTTATGGTCTGGATTGGTTATACTCCATTTACTTACAGTTCCCAATGGAAGAAGAGATCAAATGTGTATACATAGGTATTGCCAATTCCCAACAATAACCTCATTTGTATATTTTAGCAAGGATAATTAAAGTACAATCTTAATTTAACGTATATCTAAACATGTAAAAGTAAATATTCCACAGTTTTTTTAATTTTTAGTTAACAAATATCATAAACTATGGCGTTTTACCTAAATTCGTACAAAACTTTTTATGTACCTGGCAGCAGCAGAAGTCCTAAACATATGGTATAACAACAGAATAAATAAATCTATATAATCTTATAAATAAATTAAAATATTTGTGAGTCAGTTTTTGATGCAAGTGAATAATTAGAATTAATGAATGAAATGCATTGCCGGGTTTTTGATAATCCATATCCAATTCATAAACGATTTTACTCGAACTTTGCTAGTGCCGCATATCTGTTATTGCCATTACGTTATATTCAATCGGTTTCTGACGGTTGTCATAATTGAATGTACTTTTTTCGAATTATCATTGCGTTGTTAAAATTTTGTTTATTTGTTAAGTTTTAATTCCTTGTTTTGTTTTATTCATCTTTAACTTCGTAAATGTAAGTCATTTACATTCATTCTGAATATTTATTAAAATATTGTACTTTTCATAAAAAGGTTGATCATCACTGAATCGCCACCTTGACCTTGAACTTTGTTTGCCTATGGTTTGATCTGGAATTCCATCGGGAACTATAGACAAAATTATATAACAATCTTGGTCTAACTCCGTGGCACCCGTCAAAGAGCATTGTGCTCTTTGAGGAGGTAATGTCCGACTAGACGTTTCTGAATATCAGTAACTCCGCCATATATCTGTGTACCTCTCGCGTCCCTGTTAACAAAAAAGAAATTCATTCTATTAAATAATAAATGAATGTATATGACAAACGGACGTCTGTTCCTAAGGTAGGCATCTTTTTTTAATATATAAATTCATACATATAGTAGTAATGGCCATAAACATCTTTTACAGATGATATTTATGCACAGTCTGCTAAGCACTTTAATTCATGGAGGAGTGGCATAAGCAGGGAGAGGCCTATGCCCAGCAGTGGGAGAGACAGGGCTGTGGATGATGACGATGAACGCGTTATAGTCATTGGCATAAATGTCAGAGAGCCTGGCATGAATCTTTGAAACCGAAGTACGAACATTTTCAACCTAAATACTTAGGATTAAAATAAAAGTTTAAAGGAGGAAAGTCTTAATCGTGTCACGGTTATATTGAATGCCAATACAACCCGCGTTGATGTTAAGAAGGGTCCGCTGTAGGCTTAGCACGAACATTTTCATCCAAACTAAAGTCGAATCGTCGACTTACTTTGATTCGAAAAGTTCGTGTTAGGCCTACTGAAGTCATTGGTTATTAAAATTATACGAAAAGAGATTATTAGACATTGAACCCATTGTTTTTGGCGATGGTATTTAGAAGTTATACTTTTTTTCGGGATAAAAATTACACTTTGTCACTAATGGCAACTTATTACAACACAGGTTTAAGTCAACCCTTAATAATCATACTTTCTTTTGGGATAAAATATAAATATCAATCCACAACACGGACTGTAAATGTACCAGTACCAGTTTTTTTACAAGGAGTACATTGTTTTGTTGCTTTACAGCATAGAAGACAAAAATACTATTAAAAGTAGCAAATTCAACGCTTCCTTTTAACTGTAGAACATTTACCTCTATTTGTAAACCTTGAATTCAGCTGTATTGAGACTTATTTAAATTCATATTATTAAAAACATTTATAAATATTAATAAGAAAATGAAAATATAAAAAGTACCGCCGGCAGCGGAGCAAGGACTCAAGCAACTGGTGGTTAGGGCTCCAAAATAGGAATGTTTCGGAGTTTTGATTCCGATTGCGAAAGTTCGGAACTTCCGATCAATTTTACACATTCGGTACCGATTATCGTTCCTATAAATTTTAGTTGGAAGTTATATCAGAGGTCGATGGTCCTAGAGGTTGATGATGTGGATGTTGGCTGAACGAAGTTGGCCTTTTAGAAATAGATTGGACGGAGAAAAAACTTCAATGCCTTTGTTTATTAAATATTACTTGCCTCTTTTGAAGTCACTCCATTTGATTAAATTTACTAGACTGCCCTCGAGTCTGGTGTATTATCCATATGTATGTAATTATATATTTCTAAAAGAAAATATTTGTGTATAACGAGCGGCTGTTACCTATAACACAGGCATTAAGTTGTCTACCTTAGGAACAGACGTCCGTGTGTCATATAGTCCTGTATCCTGCAGACGATATCTTTTTACATTAGGGGTCACCCATGAACGTCACACGAATGTTACGATTTTTTAACCCCCCCCCCTCCCCGTCGCCCGTCTTTGTCACTGTCACATTTTCGAATTTCCGAAATCATTGGTGTGACATCGCATGACGAAGAAAACATTTTATATAGTACGTTAGTAAAAGAAAAAAAAATATTTTGGTATGTGACGTCACGCATCTTTTGAACCATACTCGTTGACATACGTCACAAAGAAACTGCTCCAAAGGATTTCTTCGCTTAACTTTATAAGAAGGAAGCAATTTACTATGAAATATTAAAGGAGCTTGAAAATAGTTTTTTTTTAAATACCAATTTCACCACTTTCTTTAATTTTTTTCAGGAAATCAAAATTTATAAGGGTTAAACAAATATCTCTGAGAAAATGCTTTTTTAAGCTTTTTTTTTATATAAAATAACACTCAGTATCGAAACTTCGGTAGTAAGTGGCCGTTCCTTACTTCGAAATTGTTTTTTTTCACTTATAGCATATGAGAGAGACATTACCTGTTAGATAGTTAATTTTACAAGGAATAATATAAAACTATAATATAATATACTTATATTAATATAAGTATACTTTGCTTGTAGCTAAAGAATTTGGGTTCCACACAAAAAATAAAAACGCTCAAAAAATTACAGAATGCACACGAGCGAAATCGCGGGAAAAAGCTAGTTAATAATAAGCTAAATATAATTATAAATTTGAGCTGATTTAAACTTACTTCGAAAGCACCACGATATCTGTAACCTCACTTTGAAACGCCCCAGAAAACTCACCACCATTCTCTTCAATAAGTTTCATTATCTTCTGCTTCTCGCGTTTTGTTATACCAGTTGTTGTTATCTGGAAACAATAGTTGCTTTCTAATAACGATAAAATACGAAATAAAAGCCACGTTAACCACGATTAAATCTTATATCGTTCCAATGTCTTAATAAAGATAAAGTAGGAAATAAATTCGCGTTAATCAGGATTAAATCTTATTTCGTTCCAATGTCTTAATAACGATAGTTTTTTTTTTTATGTTACAAGGGGGCAGACGAGCAGGCAGCAAGCACCGGAGTGCCTACCGGCGCCCATAGACATCTGCACGACCAGAAGGCCAACAGATGCGTTGCCGGCCCTTAAAGACGAGTTTAGTCCACCGGGAAGTCTCACAAACCGAACGAAACGCGACAACAACACCATCACTAGACGTGACAGCATTCTATCTAACTAGCTGTGCCCGCGCCTTCGTCCGCGTAAAATTAAGTAAAAAATTGATTCAATTTTAGGGTCATGATGTATAGCTCATAGCATTCCTCGATAAATGCTGAAAGAATTTTTAAATCGGACCAGTAGTTTCTGAGATTAGCGCATTCAAACAAACGCACAAACTAATTCTTCAGCTTTATATATAGATATAGATTTAACAATAACTTTAGCGGGTACAAAACCATTTGTTATATTTATTTAACAAAAAGTATTCTGAGAAATAACCTACAACCATTTAACCATAACTTATAAGCCAGCAATAGTGCTTAAATAGAAACTCATTTTTAATATTAATGTATTATTATAACGAATATTACTAATGTAATATATAACTTGTACGTAAACTTTCATAAGGAATTCAATTTTGTGCCCAACTTTATGTTGAGATCACATACAATATCTTTGTCACTCGTCTATAAATCAGTCGCTAACAAAAGAAACATTGTGCAAATTAGCACCATCTAGTCTTTATGCTTAGAACCACGTTACTCAAAAAAATGCGTTAAGCGCCATCTTTTATAACGACCATAACATAGTGCAGTTTCCTATTTTAAAGAACATTCATTTATAATAGTAAAAACAGTCTACAAAAGTATTAAAATGATATATTCATACTATAATCTAATTTCAAATTTTTCACTGTTTTCTTGCGCTTGAGCATACAGAAACAGCGCCATCTGTTTTGATTTTGTTGAACTAAGTAGACAATTGGTGTAATACTTTCTGATTCTATCCAAAGATGTCGCAAGTAATCTCACCCCTAAGATCATTTAAAGCCGGCGCTAAATATTTGAATATAATTTAAAAATAATTAAACGTCAATAAAATTAAAATTACCGTAACAATTCAAACTTTAGAAAATATTGTACTAATTAATTTAAGTTATGTTTCGTCACTGCAATTTAAATAGTGTGAAAGTAATTGGCGTGGCAAATTATCTAGTATAAATAAAATCTTTATATTGTTAAGAGAAAGAAGAATGGCAATTGTGTTATATTTAATCAAATTAGTTTTTTATTATGACTAGGATATGGAGAGGATCTCACCACTTTGGGGGATTGTAGGATGTAGTAATAAAGACACCGGAAAGCGAATTATCTATCGTATTTTATTTTTTTTTATTTTATGTTACAAGGGGGCAGACGAGCAGGCAGTAGGCACCGAAGTGCCTACCATCGCCCATGGACATCTGCACGACTCATATTTTGCGTTCCCGGATAAAGACGTAACGGACAACGCCACTCCACATGCCTCAGGGTCGGAGCAATATTCCCGGTCGGCACCAGCCCGTTCCTGGGCAGATGGTTCTCGACCTTTAAGCTCACCTCGGAGGAGAGAACCGGAAAGTCCTAGACGAAAAGAATTCAGAGCTCTGCTTAGATCCTTGTCTGCAAAGGAACCGGAACAGGCTGAAGCGTTTCTTAAAGGCCAACCCAGACCAGGAGATTGTGCGCCTGGGGATATGAGAAGTACGTTTACTGCCCCACGAATAAAGTAAGAGTTTTCTTTATATACATTACCTTATTGTTAAGCTCCTGCACTCCAAAGGCATTACTTTAGGAACAATTTCTTTAACATTAAAGTCTTTTTTCTTAAAATAAGGATATGTAAGGACTTGACATCACTTATATACCATAAATTTTATAAAACATATGTATGTTTACGAAAATATTGATCTCATAAAAAAAAACGAGTCCCATAATAGAAGCATGTAATGGTGTATCATTACCATTTGCTATGGCTATCTTTGTAGAACAAAAGACGTTATCACCATTCCTTACTTTATTCAAACGTCCAACTAACAGACAGATGGCCGAGTTGTAGCGTGTAGGTACAATAACGTCATTATATATACCTAGATATGGAGAGTGCTATTGGTGATAAATGATAATAATATTATACTTATAAATAAACAATTTTATTGTTCTTATTAAAAGATACTAAGAACTATTCAATTTTCGAACCGTAGCAGTAGAGAAGGCGACTTTATTTAGAATGAAAATGGGCTCATAGCGGACCCTTCTTAATGTCAACGCGGGTTGCATTAGCATTGATTAAAAGCATGACACGATTAAGACTTGCGGCCTGTGGCACTAGCATGAACATTATCATCCTAAATAAAGTCGACTAGACTTCGAACGGTTCGAAAAGTGCATTCTAGGCTCTCTATTCAAACAATAAACCTAATGGTTTTGTTTCCCGTTCGACTAATAGTCGCTATACACGTTTCGTTGCGAAAAACTGTGCAGTTTAATGACAACGATTTTTCATAGACACGTATCGATATAATGTAGCTTTTTATTCGATATTATGCAGTTTAAAACTTTAGAGTATTTTTTTTTTTCAACAATTTATCGAAACGTGTGCAGCGGCTTTTTGCGTGCTTCTTGATCTACCTATATCGGGAGTTGAAACTTCTTACGGATTTTCAGGCCACTATTTTAAAATGGTATTCTTTATTAAAAACAGCTTCTCTTGGAATTTATTCTAATTCAAGAACGTAAATAATAAAATTTAATTTAAAAAAATAATTTATTTTAAAATTTTTAGTGATACGTATATGCAAGCATAGTGTTTTACCGAGAGTTCGGAGTGAGCGAAAACATCATTGATATATTACGATGTATTTGTATACTAATTTTTAATTTTGTTGATTTCTCAAAAAGTACTGGACCGATTTCGATAAAATTTATATGGGACCACCTCTAAAGTATGTTCTACCAACCAAGAAAGAATTATCCAAATCAGATCATAATTGCCGGATACATGGCATACTATGCCTATGAAAAATTTACAGCCAAATTGAAAAACTCCTGTTTTGAGGTCGGTTGAATATTATTTATTTCATAACTGCGACCGCATCCGGCAAGTCATTGCTTTGTTACAACATTTTTTCACTTCAGATTTTGACTTTAAAATTGATTCTTAAATATAAAAAACAAAATTCTCGAGCAAAATTTCAAATCGTTTTTTGCAAGGAACGTAAATATTGATAGAACAGTTATCTGTTAACGCATGCTGAAGTGTTCTCTCACATACAAATACTAGTAGGTACTACCGGACATACGGACATGAAGGACTTCTTAACATAGATAGCGCGGTAGCAGCATAAATAACAATTATATTATAATTAAATAAACGTTCTTATATTCTTGGAGTCTTTGAAACTTTTATTGGTAGTTTGGTTTCACTGGGAAATGCCTTTATGCACGACTCCATCCGCAGATGAACTCATATTCCGGAGGCACCTGCGGTCGGAAGTGTGGGACTCGCTAGCACTGCTAGAATATCCACTAAACTCCCTCTTCTTCCTTGGTAGGGCACCAGAGGCTCGTTTGCATACTGAGCCTGGATCAAACGGTTCCTGGATGATTTCACCTCACAATTTGAAGCTCAAGGTGGGGGAAAGAGATCCCCGAATTAGCGTTCCTTTCTTCTCAGTCTCATTCTACTCATTGTTTGTGCCTTGGTGATCTTATTTTTCTTAGTTATTCACATTAAAATTGTTTGAGTTATGCCACATATAGCTTTACTTGAATGATCATCTCAATGATCATGTAGTGTGGCCGGGAACTTTGTATATCTGTGCAATGTTTTGTAGTACTTTGTAGCCTTCAAGGACAGAAATGTACAAGCACTTTGAGCTATATCCGGCTCCGGCGTTATAGTACGTGACTATTCATCACTGATCTTAGGACGAGGTGGTCGTAGCATTATACACAAATACATTTTTTTGAAATATAAAGTTACATGTGGATAATACACCCAGACTCGAGGTGGGAATCGAACCCACGACCCCCGGGCCAGAAGGTAGGGTCACTGCCCACTGCGACAACGGGCCAGACAAGGATATTAATAATAATTAGAATAGCGCCTTTTCTAGATAAACACTACTAATTTTTGCACGATTTATGATGCGAAGCATTAGAGAGTGCTTTATGATCGAACTCTTTCTAATCCATTTCTGCAAAGATTTTGAACACGGATTCAAGATGATTTTCACACCATTTTTAAGATAATAAAATGGAGATATTCATTTTCATACTTCCAAAAAAATATTAAGCCTAGCAGATGCGAAAAAATATCAAAATAGTACCAAAACCTTTCCCCTTAATTGGCAAACTTTACTAGTAATATGTGTCCTTAAGAAAATATTTATTATTCAGTTATTTCTTTTTAAGATTTTGTTTCGTCACCAGGACGATGAATTGAACCTCAATAGATATGAGTCGTGCACTTTTGTAGTTTAAAATGAGGATTAGAATTTATGAATGTAAAAACTTTAAATTTATTTTAAGACATATCTCGAATATCATAAGGAAGTCAAATAGATAATCGTGTATTTGTAGTTACATTTAAATCTGCAGTTAAATTCACCGCATATAGTCAATTTCAGTGACTCTACATCCACGACACAAACTCGAACCCTACATATCCCCGATAGCGAGTCAAACAATCAGCACGTATCGAGCGCACCTTTATGTAAATACCCTCACAGAGACAATGCACATCGCTTTTTATCTCCAGCCCCAAGTTATTGTACTGCGCGGCTTACAAAAGACCTGATCACAATGTTGACAAGTATACCTATTACGTTACAAGGAGCAAACGACCACGCGATTCACCTGAATACCTGACACCACGGGGATATCGGAAAGCTCACAAATGCTCTGCCGGCCTTTTAGGAGTAAGTATGCCCCTAAATCGGTTTGAAAACACCGAAGTTGGCAACTGAGGAACTACCCAAGACAAGACCTTCCAAGAAATCACATAATAGTGGACTTTTAAACATCATGTTCCTACTGGCGAGTAAGGTCACCAGAGCAACTTGGGGAAAGGGGTAAAGAGTTGTCAACTTATGAGTGTACATATGTTGTATTTTAGGCCATCATACATCTTACTAACAATGGATTATTTTCTTCTACCAAGCGTTATCCAAGTAGATTTATTTAATGGGCTATCTTTTTTGTTGGATTTCGATACTTGAGCATCATTTTTTTTAATAAACAAAGTTCCTTTCCCTTTTCACATTTCCTTCATACACTGTATAAATCCATAATTTTTTGTACTCTTCCTATCAAAAAAATGAAAGCCATGCCGAGGATCTTTGGTTAACATTACAGTTACAAAATTATTCCCTACATATGTGCCTTGTATATCTTCCCCCTAACCTTGTAAAGGATACTCTAGACTCTTTTTTTCTAAAAATGCAAGATAATTTAGTAAATTTAGATTCAATGGATAAGATAATAATCGTAGGGGATTTTAATGTACCCCATTTGCATTGGATTCCTAGTAATATCTCTTTAATTAATCAAAACACCTAAAATGTGGACTACCAAACTAAATTTCTTTTAGATACGATTGCTCTCGGTAATCTTAACCAGTGTAATTTTATACACAATATAAATGAACGTATCCTGGATTTGTTTCTCACTGACCTTCCACAAACTTCATTGGTATTAAACGAAGTTGAGGCTTTATTAAATCCAGACAGACATCATCCGTCTTTTAAAGTTAAAATTGAAAGTGCTCTGAAACGTGAACCTTTATTAAACAAAAAAGATAAGATACTAAACTTTAAAAGGTGTGATATAGAAAAGTGTAAATTTGAATTAGAGAATATAAATTGGGTAAACGTATTAAATGTCGATGATATAGATGTAATGTTGTATTTATTTTATACAATATTCCACAATATAATTTCCAATAATACTCCATTTAAAAGAGTTGGTAAATATATTTATCCGCCATGGTTCAGTGAGCCTGTAAAGAGGTGTATTGAGGAGAAAAATAAATTTCATATGCTTTATAAATCAGTTTCTAATCCTAGGGATTATGATACCTTCTCGATGCTTAGGAAAAGGTCAAAAAAACTTATTAATGGTTGTTATAATAGTTTTATCAACAACACAGAAAATTCTATAAAACAAAACATAAATTGCTTTTGGTCATATGTTAAAAGTAAAAAATTCTCCGCAAAAATTCCTCAATCTGTTTATTACAATGGCAAAACTGTTAACTCAAGACTAATTGTGGTAGAGGTATTTGCAGAATATTTTAAATCTATATACACTGATAATAATACTAGTACTAATGTATTGCCTACAAGTGAACTTAATAATACCACCCTTTCCGGGATATATATATCTTTAGATCATATTAAAAAACTATTAAAATCACAGATATCCATGGGCGCCGGTAGGCACTTCGGTGCCTGCTGCCTGCTCGTCTGCCCCCTTGTAACATAAAAAAAAAAGAAAATATCCGACTTCCTAAGTTATATATTCAGTAGGTTTTCTCTCTCTCTTTAAAAAAAAGCTGTTTTCTACCAAGTATCTTTTTCAGTATCGTACTAGGTTTTAAAGTTATTTAAATCAATATGTCGATCGACAGATTATGTCGATCGACATATTGATTTAAATAACTTAATAACGACATGGTCATAAAAGTCTCTGATACGTATGAGACACCGTGAAATAGCCGGTAGCTTGTAACTTAATGATTTATTGTTTCACTAAATGATAGCGGTGGATAGAGGCAGCCACACGCACACATACATAACAGTTCCATAACAAAAATAAAACAAAAAAGATATTTAAATGCCCATTTTTTTTAATTGTACCGTTAACTCGCTCCTGTGAGAATTTTGAAAAAGATTAAAAAATATTCTGTGTAAATAACCATCAGGGCTAGAGAACATAACTGTGTTCTTCCACGTATACATATAAAAGAAATCTGTTAATCTGTACATCACAGGGGACCGCACCGTGGCTTATCAGGTTACTGTATTGGTCATTAGACCCCTTATCTAAATTCTCACGTAAGGTATTTTGTTTGTGAGGTGCGCTTACATATGAAAGATAATATTTAACAATTGACTGCAGTAGTTCAACGGTAGAATGGGTGGATTGGAATCCGTAAGGACCCTGTTGAATTACTTGACACGTAAGCATATTGTTGCACCCGGTCCTAGCACACGTAATACATTTAGTTAGGAGGCCATTATCATCAGCCTGTGTGTTCACTCCTAGACATAGGCTTCTCCTAATTTGCGCCATTTAATCCTGTCTTCGGCTTGACGCATCCAGTTTCTGCCGAAAACAGGCACACAGAATATTCTTGATATTCTTGAAAAACTAAAACAAAATGTGTTGTTCTTCATTTGATCTCGATCTTGTTTGCTTTGATCCCGATCACACTTTTCGTAACGCTCCCCCAAGTCAAGCGTGCCTAAAGAAGTTTTACTTAAAAAAAAGTGCCATCCCTTTGGTTTTGGAGATGAACGAGATGGCAATGATGTCCAATGGGAAAAAGTTACATTGCGACAACAACGAAGTTTCTACTTATGATCACTATACAGAGACTTTCCCACGAACAACTGTCCGCGAGGCGCAGCTGCTCCGGGTGACTCTACCTAGCCCGGACCTGCCTTCCGCTCCGGGGTCGTGGGTTCGATTCCCGCCTCGAGTCTGGGTGTATTATCTATATTTATGTAATTATATTTTCCGAAAAAAAAATATTTGTGTATTATAGGCGGCTGTTACCTATAACACAGGCATTAAGTTGTGTACCTTAGGAACAGACGTCCGTGTGTCACATAGTCCAGTATATATTTATTTATTTATTATATATCGTGTCCTAATGATTAATTTTTGAGATTTATTTTGTTTAGGTGAATACATAACACACATAAACCTCTACATATGTAGAAGTATATGTGTATAACACACCTATGTATTCACGTTTCAATTTGTTAGAATGAGGTCTTATATAATAACACACCTCATTCTAACAAATTATTTCATATAACGAATATTTTCTAATTTTCTTTTGTTTTGTTATTTAGAAGTGGATAGGTAGGTGTGTTTATAGCAGATATTGCTAAGCTATAACCGCCTTAATCTATGACACGGTCGCAAAATCAATATCGCGGTGAACGACCTAGCGGGTCGGGGGTGCCAAGGGCGGCCATGTTTTTGCCAAATATTCAAGGGTGCTCATGGCATACACCACTTTACCATAAGCGGAAGTGAAAGTCAATGGAAAATGAAATTTTTCGTCCTATCAAGAAAGATCACAAGTACTCTTATACAAATATATCTAAAGGCAAATTTGTTTTGATCCAAAAACGCCAGGGGAGAGCATACCAGTAGAGAAGATACGTTTATCAAACACAGTAAAGGAATCCCTCAAACCTGCACTTGACTTCATTTCATAAAGAAGGATGCTTGTTTATTAAACGAACGCTCATTCGTTAATTCCAAAATCCTATTAAAAGTCATCTATTCTATAGAATAGTGTGGCGTTAATTTATAAATTAACGCGACACGTTAAAGGAAGGTAGGATATCACGAAAATGTGACATCGTGTGGAAGGGGACACATTCTGTCGTCTTATGTCAAAATTAATAACATTAAAAAATTGAATTTGCTGATTTCTTTTAATTATTTATAATACAATCCTAAAATTGAAAAACGAAAAGGTCGTGGCGCAATCAGTTGTTGACCTTTGAATCTATCGCTAGGTTAAGTAGCTCTTGCTGCGACCGGGTGATAGATGGGTGACCAATTCTAGCACCGGTTTATATTTGATATCCGACCTGCTCCGTGTTTCGGAAGACACATAAAACTGTGTCCTGATTAATGTCACTGATTGACGTTAGTCGTAGATCCGAAAGCAGAGAAGACTGAAGGTCTCCCCTACCTTAGGGGTCTTACGTTGTGGGGGTAACATATAAATATGAATGATGATGTTGGTGATATAAATAAAACACTGTCTCAGACAAGCCTGGTGAAGTTAATTTTGCCAACATGATAGGCTAGTGTTGTATATATTTAACACTACTGCTACCACAGTACACAGTAGTACAGTAGAGTACCAGCTGCTTCTACAGAAGTGACTCAGGAAGAATCAACGAAAATCTTAAAATAGTGACCGATAATCACGATAGTAGGTTTGCATGTTATACAAATGTACTGGGATTTAAATTCCTTGGTCGTGCTCATTAATAATGAAGCGATATCAATTTTAGAAAACATTTCCATACTTATAAAAAGTACAGAAAGAAGACATGCCGTCTCGAATTACTGAAATCCCCTCTATAACACACTCTTATAACGCGCATTCGGGACTGTACAAGCGCGTTGTACAAGAATAATCCTACAACGCGTTTTCCTATAATGTCGAATAAACAATAATAAATATAGAAAAAAAATAATAAGGTTGTATTATAGGATAGATTACAGATGGCCTAGCACGAACATTCCGAACCGTTGGTGTCGAAGATTTGACTTTGAAAATATTCGTGCGGGGCCCACAACGGACCCTCCTTAGTGTCAACGCGGGAGGCAACAGCATTAAAAGTGAGACACGTAAAGACTTGCCTCCTGTGGGCCTAGCATGAATATTTTCACCCTAAATACAGTCGAATCTTCGTATTCGAACGGTTTAAAATGTTCGTGCTAGGGCCTCAGTAGTATAAAAGTTTTTATGAGGCCCTTGATCACGGTAAATTTAAGTTAAGAACTAGGTGTCCAGAGAGAAACAATTAGAAATATTTTCAACAATGAATGAAGAGAAGTCAGTCTTGCGTGATTCATTCAGCAACTTACAGTAACATTTGACAGCAATAGTTATTTGGGTTAAAATAATATATTGTTTCCAGAAGTGCCAAGGTGTGATTTTGAATTCAGAGCGAAGCGAAGGATTGTTCTATAGAATCTTGAGCGTTGCGAGGAATTAAAAAATATGCCACCCAAGAACAAAATTTTGGCCCCGAGTGACATACTTTTTATCACAGATGTTAGGAAATATACAAGTACGATGCCAATTAAACTTTTTCGAACTGGTGTGATGAAAGCACTGTTTGCTCCCTATTTTGGATACATTCTTTTAAAATAGTCCGTGACGGATATATCGTGAGTACATATAATATTTCTCACCACGTGCGGAGCGCGCGGTCCAGTAAATCACGTTTATAGAATTACATTTAACGGCTCGAAGCTTTCTCGCCACTAAGGAAAAGATTTCTACTTTTTAACGTTCTTCGGCGAGAGTTGAGTCAATCAAATAGTTCCATTATGATCGTTTCCTTGTCGGTCTGCTCTGTGATCTATTTTTTACTGCCAGTTAGGAATTAATCTATAGACATAATATAGTAAAAGAGTCTGTTTGTAACCTCGAATATTTTTTGTAGCAAATGCGTATGCTATATACATAACTATAGCAACAACGCAAGATAAATTTTTTGGCTGTCTGTATGATTATCCGAAACGGCTGTACCGATTTGAATGGGACTATCGCTGGCATATAGCTGATTTTACAAGGATAATATAGGCTACTTTACTTTTAACTAAATAATTAGGGTTCCGCACAAAAAATGAAACCCACAAAATTGAACAAAATCGCTGAATTCACGAGGGCGAAGTTGCGGGTTACAGCTAGTGCCCTATATATATTAATTGGTATAAGCTTAAAGAGATTCTGAGAGTATGACATTTAGGTCATGTTGTGAACTAAATATTTAAAGTACTTGTAGAAAATACCCCATTTACGAAACGTAATATCTGTTTATGGGCGAGAAATTATGTTTGTCTTTGTTAATAGCAACATAATTAAGAACTTAAAATTAATTATTCAATTAACTTTACGAGTGCAATCTGATCAGAATGTTAGTGAGATAGATAGAGATCTATCACTAACATTCTGTTCCCATGACTTAATCGAGAATAAGTCACTTAATAACTGCGTCAGACTACTGACCTCTTACGTTCATTATATATGTATATTCGTATCGTATCTTCATGTCTTTGGCAGCGACTATATTATACTTCATTTGTATTAAAGACACTGCACACCTAATAACTTTTTAGGGTTCCGTAATCGTACAAGTAAGCCTTACAGTTTCAGTCAGTCTTATCTTCGTCCGTCTGTCCGCCCACAACATGGTCCTCCCAAGGATTTCCAAACTATTCCATATAGAGGCTTGAAATATTCCATTTTGATAGAACATGCTAAAAACTCATTAGGGAAATTATTATGAATGAAATCAGACAACAACTTTTGAAGTAATTTATCAAATACGTCTATCATGTATTAGATACGGAACTCTTCTATCTAAGTGTCTTGACATGCTCTCGGCCACTGTTTATTTTAATATGACAAGGGGCATATGGGCAGACGGTTAATTTAAGTAATTACTGACGATTGTGGACGAGTGCATGGACAAAGCGATCGCAAATGCGTCGCCAGATAAAATATAATTTTTCTGATATCCTGTTCTGTATATCTGCTTATAGCTTTTAACATCTCTTTTGCATCACTAATACTAATTAAGCAAATGAATTATCACCAGTCATTTGTCATCTTGCCAAAACTGCACCGTCATCACCGCAACTTCCGCCACTGAAATCGCAATCCGCACTAACTTAATCGTTGGCATCCTACAAATGTACGTGCTTCAACAACATGGAACAATCTGTTCCTTCCAAGCACGTGTATATTATGGAATAATCTTCCCCCAGAGGCTTTTCCAACGAACTATAGTATCGGCGCTTTTAAAATCGCGTGTACATTTTCTTTCAAGGCAGACAACGCATAAACATCTCTTTTTTTACAGATGTCCGTGGGCGACAGAGAACACTTACGTTCAGCTGGACTGTCTGCTCGTTTGCCACTCTTTACTTTGATAAAAAAAAAAATACTTAGAATTTCGCTTTTAACACATGTCCTAAAGTCCATAAACGTGCGATTCTCAAGAAAACTCTTACATCGCGCAATGCCTTTGTAGAATTAGTTACCAGCTTCGATAATTCTGAACTTTTTCTTTTTCTAATTCTGATAATTTTTTCAAGAAAATATAATATATGTATCATACTCATTCCTCAAAGGCCAGCAACGTATTTGCGAGCCCCCCGGTTTTGCAGCTGTCTACGGCCTTAGGCATTGCGAGTGCCGCCGAACTATTCCGCCTCGCAAGAGACAAACCGGAGTATGCGAAGCTGTCTGACAACCTTCGTTAATCGGACAGATACCCAAGGAAGAAGAAGAAAATGGCCGTCGGTAGTCAACGGAGTCAAATCCAACAATTCAAAAATCATTAAAATCGGTACAGCCGTTTTCGAGTTATAAGTAGTGTTCGAACAGTACGTTTTTTATATATAAGCAAAACGATTTAATAATAAAGATTTTTAGGAAGTTTTTTTATCAATTTCTTCCCCCTAATCTCTAAAATGACATCCACATTCAAGATTTTATTCTCCTAGAGATATTTCCTACCAATTAGAATGTGTCATAATATAAGCTCTCATAAGCTGATGTTTCTTATGTTGAATGTATGTATTAAAAGAGTACGTATTTCCGCCTTCATCGCATGTTTTGCCTCACAAGTCACTACTTTGACGGATACCGAGAGCGGACGTCATCACGTGCAAACGGCGTTCTGTTAGATGTTGTCAAGTTAAAATAACGTCACATAACATCAATAAATTTCATGATTTTTTTCCAGTTCTTGTCACAACATGTCACATTTTCGCAACCCCTTGGTGTTACATCACAGATTTTAAGAATATAATTTAAAAAAAAAAACAGGATCCAAATGTTAATTTTTTGTTTTCACATGTGATGTCACAAAGCTTTTGACCCCCTCTACTTTGTCACATATGGGTGATAGCCTACTCTCTTTAACGTGAGACGTATTTATAGACGACCCCTAGAGTGTGTCGCGTGCGTATCGTGAGCGTGTCGTGTGTATCGTGTGCACACGTTGCGCTACAAACTGGTATCCAGAGCTCGGTCAGGATGGACGCAACAGCTCGCCTCCCTTGACACTATTCCGCGCCGCCCGCGCCGTCGTCCCCCGAAATCCTTTCACTTATAGTCTGCGATTAAGTAAACTTTTACCGCAATTAAGTCACTTTCACCAAGTAGATGTAACACATTGCGGCATGCGAGAACAATAATGATATTGCTTTTTTCTCGTCATTACGTCAACAATGAATCGTCGCGATTCGACCGATGAGAAATTATGTCTTACTGCCGCGAGCCCCGTCATACGTATCGTATAGTACGAAATTGTTTAATTCATTTTACTTTTACAACTTTAAAGGTAGTTGGGAATCAATAAGTCGTTTTTTTGATGCCCATAAGAATGTTCACTTTTAAGTTTTTTCAATAATAACTAATTTATTACCGTATAAATAAATTCGAATGAAATAATTTCAAAATATAGTGGCCAAGAGCGTTTCAAGATACACTTATATAGAAGGGTTCCGTAGCTGATACGCGATAAACATATTTGTTAAATGATTTTAAAAGTTGTTGTCCTATGTCACTCAAAATATTTTTTCTAATGCGTTTTTAGCATGTTCTATCAACATGTAAATTTCAAGCCTCTACATCTAATAGTTTGGAAATGCTATAATGGACCATCGACAGACGGACGGACCGACAAACAGATCGAAACTATAAGGGTTCCTAGTAGTAACTACGGAATCCTCTACAGAATCATCCCTTTCTTTGATGACCTTAACACATATAAATTTAGTATTAAACATTAAAAAATACGTGTCTACTCGAACTCTTTGTACAATTAGTCATATATCGTATGTTTGTAGTATATTTTCCATGATATCAGGGGGAAAAAATTGACAAGTTGAATGTGTAAGATTCAGTGTGTACTCAGCTTAGGTTCTTGCTTACCGAATACGGGGCACTTACCCAGTAGTTGTCCTTGAACGCCTGATTGTTAGAGGAGCGCAAGTGGATCATCTCTTCGAAGGTGGTCTGCCAGCGGTCCATGCCGGCGGCCAGCTTGGTGGACACGTTGTCGCGACTCATAGCGCCCGCGCCGCCCGCCGCCTCTTGCCGCTGCGCCGCATCACCGGCGGCTTCCTTGCTGCTGCTACATAATTTTTACAATAGGTCTTAAGGAGAGAAGCGAATTCATTCAATGATCATTCCGATACCTCCTCGCCACATCCAGAAGTAGCCAGCCAGCCATCCCTAACGCAGAATTGTCACCCAACAATTGCTAAGAGTAGAAAAACAGCCCGCGAAGAAACTAGTTATATAATTAACTAGTGGACCTGGCAGACGATGTCCTGCCAAGCTACTTACTATTTACTTCTGTTATCCTATATCATCCCCGTTCCCGTTCCCGTATTATTAGAAATATCGAATGACTACGAATCGTTTCTGCATTGTGCAGCGGCAATAAAGTTCAAATTGACTCTACATTTTAGTTAGAAAGAGTTTCTATGGGAAAAATAAAAAGGGCTGCTTTTAGGGTTTTCCCGGCAATTATTTGAATTTTTCTCGAAATAAAAACCATCATTGGACATCAACGAACATTTTAAAGAAAGAATTGGTAAAATTGGTCCAGGCTTTGTTGAGTTATACTCATACCAAAACATTTTGCTATACATTTTTATATATATAGACTAGTGTGGATCGCCCTAATTTCGGCTTCGTGTTTTTGGAAATAGTTAATAATTATAAGCCATAACGGCTATAGTAAGAGTATGCTAACGTAAGGGCAGAACAACATCTGCCGGGTCTGCTAGTATTAGATATAGGTACACGAAGTTACGAGCAATAGCTAGTTAATTTACTGCAGACATCTAGTGAAGGTAGCGATTACCGCTTTGGTATACGCACGCGTAGCGAGAATTGGTGCGGACTGCGGTCCATTGTAATTGGGTGTCGTTGCGTGCGCGGCCGTGGGAAGCGACTGTAAAAAGCTTCGAACCGCAATTGGGATTATGGCCGTGAGATATCTGACTTAATTGTAACAAATCATCACCATGGAAAGCGATTATAGTACCGGTAGCTCGAAGGGCTCGTAGAAATCCTTAAAGTGCTATTCATTGCAAACTATTCATAGAAACTGAGTGGCTTATAGGTGTAGTCCTAATATAACGCGAATGCGCGATGCGAGCAAACTTAGTTCGTACGAACGTGCAAGCAAAGATACAAATGCAAAAATACAAAATACACAAAACAGAAAATACAAAAAAAAAACACAAAATACAATAATATTTATTTCTCTAAGAAATTGATATATGAAAAGTTTACAATGAGACCTCTAAAGTAGGTAAAAACCTGCAGGTCAAAGATTTCGCTGTCAGCTCCAAGAATATAAAAATTTGTATGTATAAACAAGGTTCCAGAAACATAACCCGATTAAATGAATAAATAAAATGTGTATATGTAAGTAAACCTGTGTGTGTGACAAACTGTAACATTAGATACCTAAAGAGTATTATTAAAATTTAAAAAATATATATATTCACCATCCGATTTCTCTTTAATTTGGTATACTATATAACTATGTGAACTCGTATGTTCCACAACAACAAATATAATAATATACCTATAGTAAATAATGTTAAGTTAATAATAAATGTTAAGTAACATTTATTTCCGTTTAAGTTTACAGAAAATGAATTTTCCAGATTTTTAGCCTAAATAAATTTTATTTTGTTGTTAAGTAAATATTGGAACAATATTTCAATATCTTTCAAAGTCATTTACTATATTATAACTATTTATATTCAATTATTAATTTTAAGCGGTAAGATATTTTAGCAACCAATGACTGTACTTCTATATAAATCTTATAAGGTAAGAAAAATAAAAACTTGTGACTGTTACAATACAACTATAGTGTTACGTAATAATTATGATTTAAGTCTGCCATTGATTTGTAAGGAAATGTAGTTTTAACTCCGTTTTTTGAATGTTGCTATTGTTGTGTATGTATCTCAATTTTTTTATGAAGTTTTAAAATATAAAAATATATGAAACGATGTTATATTTGCAATCACAAAATAAAAAAGTAACAATTCTTCTCTAAAATGATGTTCTCAAGATATCGGTTTTTAATGTCTCTGAAAAATAACAAAATATGGCGACACGCTCGCTCTTCATTTATTTGCCCACCAGCGCCCCCGTCGGCACAGCTCAGCGGCTGTCGGAATCGGTCAGCGATGCAGTTGCGCGCGAACAATTATTATTTTTAATATAATCTGTCTATCTCTTTGTCTAGGGCATTGTGTCCCAAAGTTTTTTTCAAGGACTGGTTATTTTTACTCGTTTTCTGTGTGGCCAACTAAAAATGCACGTGACCACTGAATTTGTAGCCGACTTCGAAAATGGAAGAGATACTTAATTCGCCGAACTCTTTTTTTTTAACTATATCAAATATACAGAACGTAGATAATACCCACAGAAATATAAAAACAAGATAATACCAATTATGGATTCATTGGCTTTATTTAAGATCTTCAATTATTTTCTTAATTTTCAGTACAATATTCTCATGTCTGCACATTCTGAGACAGATTTTAGTTATTCCTTTTCATAACTTATTAAAAAATTATAGTAGTCGAATAAATATAGTTTTTGATTAAAAAAAACTAATTTATTTATTCATAAGAATAATGTCTACTTATCCATATGTAAGTAGAGCTTATTATAAGACGTAAGGAAATGGCACATTACGAGGGCACTGTTCGTGGCTCTTCTCAGAAAGACTGTGACAAGACTAGGGTAACCGTAAAAGATGGTTTTTATGGAATATTCAATTTTCTATGTATTAAATTGTAGGTGATCCATTATTTTATATTGTACTGTATAAGCCCGCGACTGCGTCCGCGTAAAATTAGTAAAAAAAGCTTAAATTTTAGCGTCATGATATATAGCCTATAGACTTCTTTGATAAATAGGCTAGCTAGCTCTAAAAGAATTTTTCAACCGGACCAGTACTTCCTGAAGTTAGCACGTTCAAACAAACAAACTCTTCTGCTTCCTTAATTAGTATAGATATAGATATATTACAGAAGCAAAACAAACTAAAGAAAGAATATAATAGAAGAAGAACAATGAAGCGGTCAATGTGGCTGCAACAATACAATTGGAAAAATAAAAATTAATAAATAAATAACAATGTATTTGTCATCGAATCGATAAGAAGAAGATCGTGTTTTACACGCTTACGATATTTTTTTTTTTAAATTCCCGTAAATTGAATCTTGCCGAGGTCTTTGCTTCATTGCAAGAGAGTAGAGAACTTGTGAATACCATCAAGCAGCTTAAATATCTTACTTAGGCAATATTCTGCGACACAACATGTATCAGCGGCTTCAGGCCATCATAATGGAAAAGATAATCGAAGAAGGGAGGTGGGAAGGCGCAGGAAGTCTTGGCTACGTAACGTTCGGGAATGGACATGAATAAAGACTGTTTTTGAGCCATTGTAGTTATCCAGAGGCAAAGGGGGATTTAAAGAACTGACTGGTACCTTTCAGTGGTGAAGAAACATTCGAAGAAGAAGATGAAGAAATAAATTGAAGCAGCATGGTTACCCTAGGCGTTGATTTCAGGTCTCATAGTATGAGCGTGACAAATCTGTATATTGCATCGTACGCATCTCGACAACTTTCACTTATATATGCGATACTTGTGCTTGATTCATTTTCTAATACGCTTACAACTTTTTCATACTAAGTTAAGGGCTATTTTGAATGTTTTTCAAATTCACTTCAAATCTTCTTTAGGCGCGTTAGGCATATTTTGAGATGGGAAAAATTTTTCGAACACGCGACACTGTTACCGTACCGACACCTCTGTATGTTCAAGTGCCACTGTTGATTTGATGTTTTTTTTTTTCGAAATAGTACGGATATATGACACACGGACGTCTGTTCCTAAGGTAGACAACCAGGACGTACAAAAATTAAATTTAGTGAGGAGGTAATTTATCGTTAGTAGACATCCGCTAAGAACCATCATTGACTAGATTAAGGGTGTCTAAGGGCTCTCGCAAGAAATTTTATGCGGATGAAGTCGCGGGAAATATCTAACATATTTATATTCTCAAGCATCAGGTAGCTGTATGGAACCAATAACCCAACAATTCATGTAGCCTGGTGTGTTTTATTGTATTGGACACACGTGTTGGTAGTCCGACCTGTGACGAGGGATGCTTTACCTGCGATTGAATGCTCCCGAGGTATCCCTGCACGAACACAAAAAAATCTATTTAATCTACGTAGCACGGAGAAGCCATATTTTTTGGCATACTTACATAAAATCCGTTTGTGTAATTTCTAATCAGATCTTTTTTATTTATATATAATATTTCTAGCTTTCTTTCAAGAATACTGGAAGTATTTAGGCTACATTATATTCTGTTTTTTTTTTCTGCAACTAAATATGCAGTTTGTCTTAGATATTGCAGCGACTGTTCAGTGAGGAGACAGATTGAGCCGAGTACCTTAAGGATTCCAATCCAACCGTCTATCCACTGAACTACTACTGAGAATTTCTAAGGTTGTAAAGCGAATATTTATGTTATTGATTTTGTGTGTATAGGATATTAATGTTTCTGAAATTAAGAGCAACAATCTTCTTATAAATTTAAATTTAAAAAGTAATACAATCGTGACGCAATATTTTGTACCCCAAAGATAATCTATGAAACAAATAATAAATGTATTATTACACTGTACACGCAATTTTTAACGTTGTGAAAGTGGGCACATATGTCACGCATCGCCAATTTTAATTCATTGTATTACTACGCTTTATACAAAATTTTCACAATTTCCATTGTGAAGTATTGAATAGAGGTAGTACGCCATGTGACCACGATGCTTTGAAAAATGTCATAAAACCAACAAATATTTACATACATTTTACATATGCATGTGCACATACTAGTTTTTGCCATATGGCCGGATATGGTGATAAGAGTCTCAATGGAAAAGGTTTTAGGAATATAATTTGTGAATTTCAGTTTTTCCAGCTTTTTGCATTCATTCGTTTTCTATTTAAGATACCGCATTGAAATATTTTATATTATTGATACCGGAGCCAGATTAGCTAAAAGTGTTTGTACATTTTTGACCTTGAAGTCTACAAAGTTCTACAAAAGTTTGTGAAGTTACACAAAGTCCCCGGCCACAAGTCAAGACATCTGTCTCCGTTAAATCTTTTTGTTCATCATTAGTATTAACCAAGCGCACTTCTTCTTTAGAGTCAGCAATACACTCTTTATTTTTATCTATAGTATCCTTTATTTTTTTCTTTTTATGCTTTTCAATCTCTTCTATTTCTTTAAGAGCTTTTTCAATTTCATCCTCAGAGGTCTTTATTTTTTTTGATTTATGCTTCTTCTTGCTTTTCTTCTGTTCGATCTCTTCTGATTTTTCTGGAGCTGGTTTTTCCACTTCCGATACATTTTTAGCAAGAGTGGTGATATCCTTAGTAGCGATTACGTTTTCTTTTACATCCATTACACTCGAATCTTTCGATATTACAGGTAATACACGTATGACAGTTTTATCTACTTCCACTATATCGGAATTATCCTCGAACTCATCGACCTCAACAACTTTTTTTGTGGTTTTCTTTTTCTTTACCGTTTGCGTGTCGTTTCCTTTCGTAGGTCGCTTATCTGGCGCTCTGCGCTGTCTGGGCATATCTCTTGAACGACTACGTTGAGCTGGTCTCTCCAATTTGTCAATTTTTAGCCTAGATGTATCCTTCTGTAGGACTCTCTGCTCGTATTGTATCGGTGGAGATTTTTCTACCTCCACCACAATCTCCTTTACTATTTCCACGTGCGCCACTTGCGGTTTCGGGAGTGATACAACACTTTGGGTTTCGGCCTTTTTACGCAAGCCAAGAGCGAGTATTTCCGCATAGGATAAGTCCTGTGATCGACGCTTCGCAGCGGGACTCGGTGACCTGTCGCAACGCTCCGACTCTGCACGGGTGCGTGACAGACTCTCCTGGATCGGAGAGGATACCGATATGGTTTCGGTTTCGTCGCAGTCTATCAGCCGCTGCCGATAACGCTCGCACACCTCGTGCGCCTCCGATTCACAATAAACGCCTGCATCACTCGCGACCGCGTCACATTCACTAACTTCGCACACAATATCACCGAAGCCTTGCGGCTCACTACGCTCCACGGCGTCGTCGATCATCCGCACCACATTCGAAACTTCGCTAGGGCGCATCTCCGCGCTCGTGTCTCTCGAGCGTGATCGCTCTCTCGCTTCCGGCTCAGGTCGCATTCTGTGCACGGGGAGCCGGCGCGGACTTTCGGGACGATCGGTCGGCGAGGCGGAGCGGGAGCCGGAGCCTTTGACTATTTCGGCGTAGGTGGTACCGCCAGGCAGCCAGGCGGGGCTGCGGGGGCGGGAGTGGAGCGTACTTTTCATTTATTTATCGTATTGAATTAAAATGAGTTCGTATTTAACAATTGCCGCTGCCACCTGAAAAAGTTCATTATTTATTTGTTAACTAGCTGTTTCAAAATATGAATCAGTTTTTGAAGTTTAGTTTGAAGGTTTTTCTATTTTATATGAATGTCTATTTATAAGATATATCAAATACAATTAATTAAAATGCTTAAATATACAAAAGAATACAAGAGAAAATTCAAAACCTAACCTAATTTTGTATGCGTGTAATGTCTGCGAAAATAAATTGAATTCATGTTTTCCATTTGAAATGGTAAACATAAGTTTAAAAGTCAAATCAAATTAAGTAATTTGGCAGAAAATTTGATAAACGATAAAATGATCAGTGCTCTTTGGTGTTCTTATTTCTTTGTTCTGTTCAGAAAAATATTATGTTTTATAGCTTATTTTTAAAAGATTATTCTTTTCGACGGTTTTTTAATCTTTGCTTGACTTTTTTCTTCTTCTTCACACATACATACAGCCACACGCACACAACACACACGCACAGACATACACACTACATACACAGACGCTTGCTGAAGGGTTTTACTTTTATTTCTTTCATCATGGATAATTGATGATAATTTCAATTTTTTTTCTAAATATTTATCTATAATATAAAGCTGAAGAATTTGTTTGCTTGTTTGCGTGAACACGCTAATCTCAGGACATACTGGTCGATGCAAAAAAAAAACTTTTAGTGTTAGTTTGCCCATTTATCGAGGAAGGCTATATATAATCACGTTAAAATTGAATTTATTTTTTACTTAAATTTATACGGACCAAGACGCGGGCATGGCTAGTAGTTAATAAATCTGAAGAGACTGGATCACACGACACGGAAATCCTAGTGTGGGACAGTGTTATTGTTAACCTCTGTTTCTATGTATTCTTTTGTTATTAAACAATTTTGAATTTTATGCGTCTCCTAGTGTACACAGTCAACTTTATGTCAGTTTTTTCTGTCATATATCAAGGATGTTGTTATGGCGGCTCCACGTTAGTGCCGTGAAGCTCCGTAAACAGGCGTGAACAATAGTGTGGACGGTTTTCGCGGTGTTCGCGCGCGTTCACGTCAGTTCTCCGATCAGAGTCGGTATTTTGTCCCGGGACAAAGGGTTCGAGCCCCTTATTAAAAACGCTACATATTTTATGCAGGAGGAAAATTCTAAAAATGATACTCCCAAAAAAGGAATGAAGAGAAAGATCCAATCCCTAGGTCGGCAGACAGATAAGCATCACACGGTCAGTCGCTTTGATCCCGCGGGATTAGTTCGGGGAACATTCTAATAAAGTGCAATTGGTTTTATTGAATGTGAAAAATTCTAGACTTGTAAATTGTGCAAAATAAAATAAAATATTGGTACCATAAAGAAGTTTATGTTATTTTGTCCTCTTTACATACATTTTTAAATATTAGTATGTTGTCAGCACATATGTAGGTAGGTAGTTAACAGCTGAGTGCTGATTGTTTGCGCCATTGCTTAAATTAGACGGTGCTTGCATTGAGGAATAGCAGCTTAGCAGCATCAATCGGTATTTAAAAACCTGGCACCAGAAATTAGAAATAATATTGCGGTGCTATGTCAGACCCCTACTCTAAAATGACATCAAAACCAAATTTTAACTGCATACTTTAAAATAAATAGGAAACCAAACAATATAATAAAATAATAACAGATAAACTCAAATATGTGTCAGGATAATATTGAAATCCAGCTCAAATAGGGGTCACAGCTACATAGAGAGTGAAAATGACAAAAATTGCGAACTCTTCCCGAACCTAAAACTGAGGAGTATTTCCTTAGCGGAAGATAAATTAAATGTGACGTCGCGATAATATTTTCCCCATGATAAGTTGCTCGCAGAAGTATTATGGCTTTTTATAACGGCGGCCGGGAATAATTTCGGGGGTAATATCGGTGCGTTCGCGAGACCCCTCTTTAAATGACACACAACGTATTACCTACCTGTCCGCGAGATGTACGGCCTTGCTTTATTGGACTTTACTATTATTATAATATTATTTTATTAATTCAATTGGGTTTTAAATTTGTCTATATATCGTGAAGAGAAAACATTCGATCATAGGAAATTTTATATCTCGTTTATGCATAGGCAAACGAGGCAAACTAGGTCGTAAATTGAATGGCATAGACCGAAATTCCAAAATCGCATCCTCCAAAAACCCCTCCATGTGTTCATTTTCATGATTACTTACCGTCAAATCAATACTGATAGGTACCTCGTCATCAGAATTCATTACTATAGGGCTGCTAGTAATAACTGATTGATTTTCAGGAACCAGAAGAGTAACACCAACAGTATTGATTTGCCGTGACCAAACGCAGCCGCTCAAGCACACTCTTCCAGCATACTGGCCCGTTGGCGCAGTGGGCAGTGACCCTGCCTTCTGCTCCGGGGTCGTGGGTTCGATTCCCGCCTCGAGTCCGACCGTTCAAACAACGCGATAACCGATTTATGGCGAATTAAGCGCAGTTGCTCCAATGGTACGAAATTAGCAAGCTCTTATTTTAGCGGGATTCTTTTGTTAAACTTGTAATTTTACGAAATTACCAATTATTTCAGTCGACCTTGAAACAGGTTTGCCACGCTAAAATCGAATGTCGTTTGCACGTCAATTAGTTAAAAGGTTTGCTTGTTATGCATTACGGTTATTTATAATACTAACCCTTAGCAAAATTTTCTTTTAGTAGGTACTGTCATCCAAAATGGTAAAGCACTTTCTTAGTCGATCATACGTGTAAAATCGTGGATCAACGTTGTAAATACGTCAATACTCGGGACGTCGGATAATTAATGATGCTTTGTACGGTATCAATTTAGTTGCTATCCACAATCTATTAGTGATAATTACTGGCCAAGCCTTTTGTTACAGTACAGTCGCATTAGCGGTAATGGTTTGCATAAACGCTTTTTATCTATACTAAATTTTCTATTTATCCAGCCATATCTTCTTTCATTTAACATCTTTGGAGCTTTTCCTAGAGCCTTTTTAGAGCCGCAATAGGTTAACGGTTAAAGGGATGGACATAATTCCGCAAGGTAACCGGTTCAATTCTCGGCGCCGCTAATGTCGCTCCCACTCCTAAGACGAGATTTTATTTAAAGCTGAGAATGAGTGGAAACGGTAAAATTCGAAAAATTATGCTAATTTCGTATAATTACGAGGTTAATTAAAGAAAAGAATCCCACTTGAATAATGGAGGAAATAATATATACTTCTCATAATAAAAATCTAAACGTTTTTCAACTTTTTGATCAGACGTAATACCTTTTTGATCACACCTACCTATGGTGTCTCAAAAAATTGATAATTTTAAAGAATCCCATTAAAATAATGGAGGTTGTAATATATACAACCTATTCTTAATCTATAATGCCGTATCTACGGTGCCCGAAAAAGTTGCTAATTTCCTAGAATTACGAGGTTAAAGAAAGAATCCCATTAAAATAATGGAGGGTATAATATCTCCTTATATTTTAACGTTCTTCACCTCTTTAATCAGACTCAATATATAATAGCGACTTACAGCGCCTAAAATAGATGCTAATTTTATTAAATTACGAGGTTAACAGAAGAATCCCGCTAAAATAAAAGCTTGCTAATTTCGTACCATTGGAGCAACTGCGCTTAATTCGCCATAAATCGGTTATCGCGTTGTTTGAACGGTCGTTGTCGGCACATGAAATTTATTTTATTTGAAATATGTAGTTCCTCGAATTTGCAATTTAATTGACGTTTTATACAAACGAAAATGCGTCAGCAATTCGTTTCACTATTTTATTTTTAAAGTTTGGTTTTTCATTTTATTTTATTTTATTTATACACACATGTAAATAAGAGTGAAGGGTCTGTTTCTAACGTCGTAAATCGTAATTTTATTTTACTATATCTATACCTTTATAAAGTAAAAAAAGTTTACTATATACTTACTATATTTTTGTCTGTGTGTTTGTTTCGGGTAATCTCCGAAACGGCTGGACCGGTTTTGATGGGACTTTCACTGGTCGATAGCTGGTTTTACGAGGGATAACTTATGTTTCTTTGTTTTAGCTAAATATATTCGCACAATAAAAATAACCTTCAAAATTTAACAAAATCACTGAATTCACTTGGGTGATGTCGCAGATTGCAGCTAGTAAAATGATAAAAAAAATTGTATATTACACGAACCCTTGTATTATACGATAGAGTTCTAAGGCACACTTGAATCGAACCCATAACCCGGGAACGCACGGCAGGGTCACTGTCAACTGCGCTAACGGATCCGTCAAAATGCTGTGGCATCATCATCACATCAATCATTTGAACTTTATAATCTTCATGCCTTAATGAATTCTACACATGTCTTTAAATTTAAAGTTATGGTAACAATTATCAAATGTTTTTAATAAAACTCTTTAGGCACGCGTGACAGTAGAAATTGAAGTGCCAAGTCAAACAAGTAATGTGTCCAAAAACCGTCATGAAGATAAAAAATTCTATAGATAAAACCAGGACAAAGTGAGGGCAGTTCACATAGCCTATATTATAATTCATAAATAATAAATATATAGGACTATATGACACACGGAAGCCTGTTCCTAAGGTAGACAACTTAATGCCTGTGTTATAGGTAACAGCCGCCTGTTATACACAAATATTTTTTTTGTAATTATATAAATACATACATATGGATAATACGAACCCACGAACCCGGAGCAGAAGGCAGGGTCACTACCCACTGCGCCAACGGGCTAGTCATCGTACGTGTCAAAGACAGCTATCGTACGTAACCCGCTGACGAAATTTGTAATTTAATACTAATTAACCGTGAAGATTTCGCGGAAAATTTCAACAACGTTATCCCTGCGGAATACGTTCTTAATTACGTTCGGTTGTATATATAATTAAAATATTTGCCCCAAAAATAACACTATGTCCATGGGCGTCGGTAGGCACTTCGGTGCCTGCTGCCTGCTCGTCTGCCCCCTTGTAACATAAAAAAAATAAAAATAATAATAATAAAGAAAGAAAGCGTGGCGCTACCTTTAATGAAGTATGTCTTCTTCGTTACATCCAATCTTTAAATCAGAATGACGCTAAAGAAGATTAACTTCGAATACCTGCAGTATGACGTCTCCCCGCCGCAGCCTGCCGTCTCTGGCGGCGACACTGTCACTGTACACAGCTGAAATATAGCTCTGGCCCGACTCCGGATGGCTTTGGACGCTGAACCCCAGCCGACTGTTCCAGCCACGGTTCAGTTCCACGGTCACTATCTGTAAACAAACATAAAATAAAAAATAAATAAAAGGTCATTTATTGCTACCATAATTGTTACAAAAATACCAGAGCAAATATAGAAAGATGTAAAAGTTAACATTAAAGTAACAACTAAAGCAAAAGGACGCAAGCTCAGCTTAGTGCCGCTTCCAGGTCAATCATCATCAAACACTAATCGTTCTTCGTTTTTTTTTTTTAAATAAGACAAGGAAGGGCAAACCAGCATAAGCCATTATCATGATTGCTTAAATAATGCAAGATGGGGACATAATATTTAATATATTTATTACCTACTAGCTGTTTTCCGTGGACTTGAGCGTTAAATTTAGCTTAAGATTAAATTACGGATGATTTGGCCCTATCAAAAAATCATTTCTAGCGCATGGCTACAGATTATAAATTACCTCCTTGTCAAATTTCATCTCTTTTATATATTGTACTAGTTGTTAATCGAGAATTCGTCTGCCTAGAATTAGGTGAATTTTCTTGCGTGATGATATATATAGCCTATAATAGCCTTCCTCAATAAATGGGCTATCTTACACTGAAAGAATTTTTCAAATCCGACCAGTTCCTGAGATTAGCGCGTTCAAGCAAACTCTTCTGCTTTATATATTATAGAATAACTACTCTGTATTGCTTTTTCTTCCAGCTACTCTTGTTTCTAGTCATTTTTGCAATAAATGTAAGATATATATATTTTACTTACAGTAGGTTCTGTGCTAGTAGCCTCCACCGGTGGTTCAGGTTTGACGTTTTCTTTCTGCACGGCATCAGTTTCTGTAGGCTTCGTTTGTACTTCTGCAGGAAGCGGTTTGGCTTTGCGCTCGTTATCTGGCGACAGTGCAACGCCTTTCCATTTCTTCAAATTGTTACCTTTAAAACAACGAGGAGCGTTCTTGATATGTAAATAAACCGGGTTAATGTGAGTAAAACTGACGCATAAGGGTTCCGTACCATCACGCAATACTTTACCAGGTTATTTTATTGTTAAGGTCCTTACTTTTCACAACATTTCTATTAATTTATTAGTGCAACTTTAATTCACAACTTACGGCTTTCAGACTTTTACCGATACTTGTACTTCAACATAATATAGCCTCTTGCCAAATTTCATGGTTCTAGGTCAACGGGAAGTAAATAAATTTTGGTTAACTTTGCAAATGTATGGCAAATTTGATATAAACAGTGATTGAATGCGTACACTTATAGGGTTAACTTTTTCACAGCTTGAAGGGACTGCAGAACCTCAGTATTTGGTAGTAATTTCAGCTTTATAGCTCTATACGTTCCTGAGATAAAGGGTCTTTACAAACAAATAGACAAATAGGCGGACAACGAAGTGATCGTATAAAGGCTATTTTTTTTCGGAGAACGGAACCGAAAGTTAAGGACAAGGAAAAAAACAATAATTTAAGATTAAGCAGTTAAACGACAGTAATAAATTCCAACCATCATCTTTGTTTCCATCGGCGATACTTTCGTTTGTTGTTGTGTGGAGTACGGCACTTTGGTATGTTGGGTTTGAATGCTTGAATCGTTCATCGCTAGAAAGCTCAGCGGGCATTGAGACAGGCTCGTCCGAATCTACAGGAAACGCTGGTTCGGTAAACCGTTGTAGGGTAACGTCTTCCTGATACACGTTAGGAGCATCGAGGGTATCGTTATCTAGATTATTCAGCTCGTAACCGTGAGGAGGCACTGAAAATTAAATACAAAATAGTTAACGATTTTGGAAGATTTTTTTTAATACAAAATTTTTAGATGACTGCATGTGTTAAAAGGACTAGTATCCAGAGGCGGCAAGCTATTAAAATTGCATGTTTTTAATAAATATGAAAACGTTTTAAATTTAAAAGTATACGCATATGAGTCGTAAATGCCGCCAACTTAACTACGAAGCTTATATTTTTACAGTCTTAAATTACGAAAAACAGTTGTTAAATTTTATTAGAAATAAGGCCTACCGGTTCTCATCGACTAAAATCTAAGGTTATATTTTTGTCAATACATACTTCTCTGTTAATTTTTAATTTGCTCTAAACAATATGCGTATTAATATTGCATACTTTGAGTTTCTAAGTAATTTGTAATAATGTTTAGCATATAATTTAATAGCTTCAACAAATATAAGTTAGGATGAAATATATTTACCTGTTTTTTTTTTTTAATTTTTTTTGGTATTGCCTGGTTGTTATTATTACTACAATATTGGCATGCATTTAAAAGTAAAATGTTAAGTATCAATTAATATTATTAATTTATGGTAAGAAGTGTTTATGGGAGATATGTGTAATAATTTTATCTAAATATCATCATCGACAAGCTTAAATAAGTAACTGTAAAGTGTTTTTTTTAAAGAATCGGGATTATATAATATCCATTAAAAATATTTTTGGAAAATAATAAAAAATAGTATTCTGGAAATCAATTTAAAAAATATTTTAAAATATTTTTTCGTTTGTCGCAATTCTAACATATACGTATGTTAAAAATAACCTTTCAATTTTTCTACTTCACTTTTACGATATACATGAAAATTAAACAAAACACACACACCGCAAAAATGCATTTCGTTTGGACAAATTTAAGTTAAAGTCAAATATGTAGATTGTAGGTGCAAAAATATAACGTTTTTACTTTTACCATGCTTGAATAGGTTCATGCGTGTGTTTGCAAACTAAGTCAATTATTTTTTTTATAGTACAAGTTTCCAAACCACTGGTGTGCCTGGGATTGCAGAATAGCACATGCTAACAGATGTGTCATGTAGTTTTCACATTCAATGTGAATAAATCCTATAGTTGTGAAGAAAGCCAGGATGGCTGGAAAGCCAGGCCAATACCATCACTGATTTTTACATATTATTCCAAAATGAACGGAAGCGCATAACTTCAGAACGACTGCACCAAATTGGATGACTCTTTTCTTTGTTGAGTTCATTATTATCAGGACAAGGTATGTATGCATACTTAAAAATGTCTGTCTGTTACGGGTAATTTTCGAAAAAGTAGGGATAGGGAAAGAGAAAGGGAACAGGAAAGAAAATGGAAAGGAAACGGTAACGGGAATATTGTCATAGTATGATAAAATGTACTAATTAGTAAGTGACCCAACGTTCGGACAATACAAGGTCCGCCGGGTCCGCCAATAGCGGACGAAATAATATATAAATATAAATAGTATACTTAATAAAAGTACCGGGAAGCGATGCTCATATCAACTGGATGTTTTCAATTTAAGACTATTCGATATCCCATTTAATGAATATATTTTTTGTAGTTTTTACTTAATAATGTGTACATGATATAACTATAGATACATGAGTATGCGAAGGTCGATAGAGTCAAAAATCGTGTAAGCTGAAACTATTTCTATGGTAAACTCGTTTGGTGAAATAGTTTTCGACTACTGTGCTTCATGGGTTTGTCCAAAGCATGGTATCACAAAATCCGTCAGGCCGTCTGTTGCTGTTTTGGATTGGTATATAGCTCGCTGACTGAAGACTTTCGTCTTTATTTCTTTATGTTAAAGAATAATATTCATAAATATAAATATTAACATAATAGTAACCTACTTAAATAAAGTCTGCAAGATTAAATTTTGATGGGAAATTAGGCAACTTTAAATCAATCTGGGTAAGAAAGTTTTCATTCAGCGATAGGGCTCTGGCGATATACGGGCAGGTTGAAAATGCGTGAGCCGACATCGTCTCACCTGTCAAGCTTAGCTTTTGTTTTCTACAAGTGGGCGGGGCCGTTGGGCTCACAATAACTACTGAGCGTGGCCGCCTTACTTCTTCGACAGCTATGCATTCTGTGGTGCTAGACTCTACTTTAGCCGGTGGCTCCACAGTCATCGACGCGACAGTCGCCGACGCGTTAGTCGCCGACGCGATTGTCGCCGACGCGATAGACGCCGATCGTTCCATTATCGCTCGGCGTTCTAAAGTTGTCAAACGTTCCGCTCCGATTTCGGGAGCACATTCAATGGTTTCAGAACGTTTGAAGGTCTCGGTACGTTTTGACTTAGGTGACTCTAGTGTTATGTTGCGAGTTGGCATATCTGTGCGAAAAACCTACTAGCTTAGACATTGCGTGTAATATGCAGTATTTTGAGTGTAGTTTGTTGCTGGAAGAAACAACCATTTTCAAAAGAGTCTGGAGATAATTTTGAAAATGGTTTTTTCGATATTATAAAGTGCAGTGTTGGATCAGGGCAAAACCAGGCGCAGATCTAGACTTCAATAAAGGTCACTCAATTTTAGACCGATTTTCTCC
Source organism: Charaxes varanes (assembly GCA_024363005.1). Taxonomy (NCBI): domain Eukaryota; kingdom Metazoa; phylum Arthropoda; class Insecta; order Lepidoptera; family Nymphalidae; genus Charaxes; species Charaxes varanes. The sequence continues at coordinate 1,601,773 of JANCMC010001371.1, forward strand.
CAAATGCTGGTCGGCATATTCCTATAAGGGATATGTCTATAATATACATGAATTTGATACATTGTTTTTCGTAAATAAGGTAATTAATATAATATTATCAAGCTTTTGATCGCCATAGACCGTGAACGTGTGACGTCACAAGTCCATTAGGTTGGTAGACAGGCCCATCGTGCCTACCACGGTGAATCCGCGCCTGGCTAAAGGTTTATTTTAATAAATCTCTTGGATCTGAGCGTAAATCCATCACTTGTAAAGTGGTATTAAGTTTTGGTACTATACACAATAAAACTTTTGGTGATTTATATGTGTCCACAATATTTACATCTATTTACATGGTTGAAATGGGACGGGTTTCTGTATTTGCTGTAACTGTTATAAAAATGATTTAAAGAAATGAAAAGACTCGTTTAATTTCTACTAGTCCATAGTTAAAAATGGCGCTGACTGTTTTTAAATAAATGTAGTGATTAAGTTTTGCATATAAATTATCACTTTATTATACCCGAAGAGCATAAAGCCGGAGCCAGACATGGCTTCATTCGAATGATCATGTAGTGTGGCCGGTGACTTGATGTAACAGCGCAAAGTTTTGCAGAACTTTGTAGTTTTCAAGGACAAAAATGTACAAACACTGAGGTATATCTGGCTCCGGCATAATAAGAGGTTCCGTACATACATATACAATGCTGTTCGCTTAAATCGTTGTATTTGGTGTGCCAGAACTTTTTGGGGAAGAGGGCTATAGGGTTAGCAACGCGCGTGTGTATATCCATGGCAGCGTCTATAGACTACAAGTCTCACCAACAGGCAGGCCACATTACATAAATAAATGCTTTTTATCGAATTAATAATTATTAAATAATTAACATTTATTATACATAAGTTATAATTTACAGAAATAGGTACGCGGGTCGTCTGTACACATTAATCATCATTACCATAAATATTTGGTGTGCAGATCGGTTTGGTGGTTAAAATGCACGTTAATTTAAATCACTATTTTGCAGCTCGCGTTTTGCCGATATTTACGATTGGACGCGTTGCCTACAATTTATGTTCGATAGAGCGGTGCCACCTTCAATAAATTTAATGCCTTGTTTGTGACAGTTATCGTTGTTTATATTCATAATTCCAATATCGGCATATGTCAGCTGCCATGACTAGTTAATTGACTATTTGCTTGTTTTATTAGAGGTACCTGTCTAAAATTCACCTTTTTAGATTCCTGAAGGATTTTAGTTTATTGTCTTTGTATATACAGGCGTAAAAGACATCGTACCGGATACGCATCCCGTGGGTTCAGTACATAATTCTAGACTTCCCAGTGGTCAAATTTGTCGTCGGTTTTTTCTTGAAATGTACAATTTTTTACCATTATTTTAACTGAATACTGTATCTGTCAATGCGATTTTAAATCGGAAAGAAATTTCTTCAATATTTTTACATCAAACCGCAATGTAAATAAAACTTAAAAGTACGTAACAGGGGTAACGCGGCGCGGGTCGTTGGCTTGTTTTGCGGGTCAACATTTTGTTGACGATTGTTTCCCAATGTTCACGATACATTGCGCGCTCAATAATAGGATGAGGATGGCAATATCTGTAAGCATTCATTTACGAGATTAACGAATTTTGTGATTTTATTTAGGACATTAAATGTAGCGTTATCACAAAGTTTGCGGTACCATGTCTTTTATATCCTGTATATTTCAGCTGCTTCACAAAAATACTTTCACTAAATTTTTAATTGTTTAGAACCGAATGGGTCCTTAGTTGGTTGGACTCATAACCAAAAACTGATAGGTGAAGCTGCGATTAAGTGTCAGGTTTTTTAAATATTTTGTTTAATAGAATTCTATACAGTTTAATTCAACGAAAACCTTGTTATGTAATAAATATATATATGTATATTATGATATGTTTGTTACCATATTTTTTTAAATATTCAAGGGCACCCACCATTGGGTTGTTCGTAGTGGTTGTTATCCTTGGTGAGTTTTCGATGTTTGCGGGGTGAAAGGCAAGGTGAACGGGATCCGTCTCCAGCATCAGGGGTAAGTCGCCGAGCCGCCAAGTCACACAGCATGGACACTGCTTCGGCTCTATAAAATACCCATTTATTATTATTATTATACCTTTTTGTTTCTGTATTATCACTTCTACATTCTATGTTTCCACCAAAATATCACAAATTATTAAAAAAATATGCTACAAGTGATGTAAAAAACCTAAGTGAATGAAATGAACTTTGGTTTCATTTTCTTTATAAATAATTTCAATATAAGAAATTATTTTCCTTGTAGATGTAAAATGCGTTGGTCCGATTGTGGTAAATTTTTTTGCCTAGTGTGTGATTTTGAGAAGTTTAGTAGAGATTTTTTCAATTTCTTTCCTTTTTCTACGTATGAATTTTTTTTTTATATAAGTACTACTCCTTGTTAAACACAATCATCGTTGTGTCTATATCAACTGACTTCCAAAAGGGAAAAGGTTTTCCATTCGACTGTATTTTTCTTTGTTTTTTACTCAGAAGTTTCGACTGGTTGAACCGATTTTGATGATTTTCTTTATTTGAGAGCTGGTGCTTCCCGTGTGTCCCGTTACAATTTGGTTCAGTTTTGTCAATTTGAGGTCGGTTTTTCTTTTTGTTAAAATTGTATAATTATTTACTTCTACCCGAAAATCATCAGCGCCGTATGCTTAGATACAAGTTTACTTAGTTCGGCAGCGGATGCTCAATATTTTTCTATGTATGTACTTATTATAACTTGTTTTTGCATACAGCCAGTGATTTACTTTTTTGAGAAAATAAAGTTTTATTATTATTGTTATTATTATAAAAAATATCTTATAAGGAACAATATGCAACCAACCGTAGTGGTGGTTTGGGTCTGGTTAAAGGGCCGTCGGAATCCGTTGGTCCCTCTTCCTTTGGCGACATGGGCGACAGGGGTGTCGCGGCGTGGTCGCGGTACAGTCGCAGTCGCACTTCAGACCCGCACGCGCGCAAAAACGCGACAGCTTCGGCGTGAGACATATTCGACATTGGTGTATCGTTTACCTGTATGAAAAAATATTTTTAGGAACTTTCTTAAGACCCTTTACCCGTTACCCTGCTTTCTATTCCATTATTGCAGGCTCGATTCTAGTCATCCATTACGTCATACGATTTTAAACTTCATACCAGTCTTTATCACATATAAAACCCCTCTCTTGATGTGATATCACATAATTTTCAATTTTATGCGTGTAAATAAGTAATTGAAAACAGCAGCTGCAATTTACTTTTTATTTAATTCTTAATTTTGACAGTTGATGTCACAAAATTTTCAACCCACACCCTTGGCCCGTTGTTATACAATGTAACATTTTAGTGATATCCCCCCCCCCCTTCTACCGCTTTATACCTAAATACATACATAATAATGTACATAATATGTATATCAGTCGGCTTTTACCTATAATGAATATTCATCTCATTAAGTTACCACCTTTTAGTTCTCAAGTTGACACTAGAGACTGACGGGTAAATAAAAATATTATCATTACAGGAACAACTTTAATAGATTAAATCAACTTTAATTGCCACGCAAACGCGACGAATTGCGATTAAATCTAGCACATATTGTTATTTTTCCTTTTTGGTTCCTATTCTTCCTAGCGTTATCCCGGTACCAGGGTCTGTCTAGATTGCAGGGAATGCGGCTGTGGGGCGTGACAGAATGATTGACTGCCATCTGACGTCATTCCCGGTACCACACAAATTCTATAAATGCACGACTAACATCACCTAGACCCAGACATTAATCGGGACCAACTGTTTTACCTGCCTTCCAAAGCAAGGAGGAGGTCGATATCTGAAAGCCAGTATTAGAATGGGTTAACTATGTATTACTCGGCCGCGAAAAGAGCTACTTTACAGAGGTTGAGCACGTCTTGCCGCAGCCTGGTCTTCTTTTTTTTTGTTATTTTTTTTACACACTCACCGCAACGATTCTGTCCCCGGGTTGTATCCTGCCCTCACTTAGAGCCGGTTCCCTCACCAGGGCACGTACGTAATGCCCTAGAGCACTGTGATCTTCCTTCCGAAGAGTAAAACCCAGAGATCCGTTCACTTTCGTCATTACTATGTCAAATTCCTGGAAACGTTCACGACAGAATTAAATATTATCTTGGGAAAACCTGGACAGTTAAAAAGTTAAATTAAATACGGACATAGGACTTTCAAAATGTATTGTTAAAAGTGGTAACAATCGTGAGAATGGTATTCTCGAGCAATCTGTCTGTAATTATTATATAATACTAGAAAGACATATGTATAAGGGAACTGAAGTCATTTTACATAATACATAATCTGTTCGGTGTTTCAAATACAGTTTTTTATTTTAAATTTCGAACAAATAAATCTGTTTCATACTTCATATTAGAATATTAAATATGAAAATGACTAGTATTTCGGAAAGTGGGTAGATTTGGAAATACAATAATTTAAAAAAATATATTCACTGTCTTTGGTTCGTACGTAGGTGAAGCTAAATAAAAATCTTATACTGATACCGGAGCCAGACAAATCCAAAGTGTTTGTACATTTTTGTCCATAAAGTATACAAAGTTCTGCAAAACTTTGTGAAGTTACACAAATCCCGGCCACACTATACGGTCATTGAAATGATCATTCAAATGAAGCTATGTCTAGCTCCGGCATAAGAAAATATTATTTTATCAAAGGGAAATTAGGTATAAGTGTACAAAAGAAACAGGAGAAGTGAATTACAGTAATTTTAAAATCATGTCACAAATTAAAAAAAAGAATATTTACGTAATACAAGAATTTATTTAACATATTAAAGTTTAATAATATCGGTCGCTCCACATTGCCAACGTTTACTTAAAAGCTTATGTAAATTTAGTTCTTTAAGTATGAACGAGGAAGGTAATGTTAAAGTAAGTAAGATTAATTTGTCTTATATAAACTAGACGATATGTTATTTAGAAATAAGTAAGGGTTGCTTGTTAGAGATCGCTTTGAGCAAATACGGCAGTACCCGTGTACGATTATTTTTTTAAGTTATTATTCATAGCTATTGTTTTTTATGTTTGCAATGGGTATTAAATAAAATATAAATAATATCTTAAAGAGCGTGAAGTATTTGAAGACGTTTTTAATCACGTAAATAGTTATGCTAATATCACTGATGCTTTTTTTAATAAAAAACTTATATAGACAGTCAGTTTGACCATACATAAATAAAAAATAAACATTAAATATCAATATATAAGATTTTCTTCTAATTAACACAACAAATTTGAATCAATTTGGAAGAGTTCAGTTGATATTGCTCGTAAAGGAAATAAAATTTAAATTCATAGGTACTAGCACAAAATAGGAAAAAATCATACCTTAAAAATGAAACTTGAGTTTAAACATGTCCAAAGTTCAGTAAATAAAGTTAATAAATAAAAGAAAAACCTTCTAAAAGACCTTACTTTTAAATTCAATAAACAAAAAGTTACGTGCAATGCATTTCTTCGTTTTATTTTAACTCACCACAGATCCATCATCCTATGAAGCGTGAACAGAAAACTTGTTAGTAGGATAGGGTACTACATCAATTACCAGGAAATTTCACATAACACTAGCATATCATACAACTACAGTCATTTAGGTCTACACATTAGGTACAGTTAATTACTACATTAGGTACAGTTAGTTATAATTATAATTTACATTATATAAGTAGATGTATTGATTTATCAGCAGTAAAAGATCGCATAAAATCTCTGTGGACTCAGTTGCCGGCTTCGGTATTTCCGAACGGTTACGACTTAGGGACCTTCAAGAAAAGAGCATACTCATTTCTCAAAGGATGGTTCCCCATCTGCTTCGATGTGAGGCTGCGGGGAGGAGACATATCTTTTATTCGGTAGTTGTGCATGGACTGGCCAACATTGGAGTCAATCGCTAGGTTAGGTAGCTCTTACCACGGCTGGGTGAAGGATAGGTGATCAATTCTAATACCGGTTTTCAAAACCTCTGAACTCCTCCATGTTTCGGAAGGATCGTAAAACAGTGGGTCCCGATCGATGTCACCGAGTGATGTTAGTCGCGAGATTGTAGTAATCGTGGGGGTTCCGAGGATGACGATAGACCGAAATAGGTCATCTTAACTTGCCCCACAGCCACGTCCTCTGCAGTTTAAGCACAACCTGGTACGAGACTGGGATAACGCCTAGGTAGAAGAAGGTGGCGGTAGAAGGACGGACTGAACACGAGGGTCGATCATAGAGGAAATGGATGGAAATTCTTAAAGTTAGGTACTTGAAGTCATAGATCAAATCAATCCTCGACAGGTGAAATGACAATACTATACACACCCAAAGGATACCTAGTATTCTTTATAAAAAGGAGAACAATAACCCAAAACCAAAACTGTGTATAATATGGAAGTGGTTTTTTTTTTCAACTAAACGTAAAACTTGTGCTGAGAGTGGGTCCAAAAATAGCTCAGGAGGCAAGCCACCTCCGCATTATTAAGCAATTGAAGCCCTTATAAAAAAGTATCAATCATATACCACTAGCAATAAGTTCTCTGACTTACCCTCGTATCATATTGATATCGACGGGCTCTGGCTCCAGAATTTCGGGCGCTAGTTTAATGCCTTCCACTTCCCGCAGCAGTATGTAGAGCGTCTCTAGCTGTTCGTTGAACTTGGCAAGTAGTAGACGGGAGTCCTTTTTGGGGAGGGCCGACTGGTCCTCCTCAACTACGTGGCTGCAGAAGGTGCATCGGAACTCTTGCGTCATCATGTCGTATAACTGGTCAGCCTGCGATAAAGAAATATTCAAAATCACAACTTATTCCTTCAAAACTGGGTTGTTATAAGCACTTATTTTTCTTGTGGTGCAATCTCCTGTTGAAAGTATTTTGGGCGTGATGAAACCCTATTAAGGTGGGGATTCGAATCGAATACTTTATAGACTGAAGACCTTCTAAAAACACTCACTATATAAACTCTACAATGGATGAAATGGCCAATGATTATGATGATGCCTAATATTAGCGTCCCCGTCCCCCCCAACTATGCGTCTAAGCCTTAAGCATGTGGTAAGAATGATGCGACATTAATTCAACTGGGTCCTTATGCATATATCTCCACACTTTTTATATCAATTTACCTCGAGATCGGTGAACGTTTTGCAGCAGGATGGGCACTTGAAGCTGGCGCGACTGGTGGCGTCGCGCTCCTCCGTCTCCATGCGCTTCCGCATCAGGTCCAGCTTGTATTTTACGACGTTCACGAACGTTTTATAGTTAATGAAGTAGTAGTTCACCTTTTGCGCTTTTCCATCCAATCCTGAAAATATAAAATGAGGATGCAACTATTTTTGAAAATCTTACTCGCTTTTTTATATGATATAAAGAGCAAACGGGGCAAGAGTTTCACATTTAACATCCGACGCCCATATCCGACCAGTCGTAGCGACTGTACTACCGGAAACCTCGCAGATATATAGTCTGTCTTATTTATGTAAGTACACAAAAATGTAAATAAATAGAGCAGAGTCAAAACCCTTTTTACAATTTAAGAACACGTCTGCTCAAATCCGTTACTTTACTTTTACTACTTATAGGTTTTATATATGTTTTTTTTTAACTTACCGGTTTCCATTTTAAGACGTACTTGAATGAATTTGTCATTTTTTAATGTCGCTATCCTCGCCCTTAGCATTTTTCGTTCAAACTTCAACAGTTCGCAAATGTCATCCTCTTTCATACCTAAAAAAGAAAAATATTTCTTTTATATCTAGCAATAAAAAATATATAATTTTTAATACTGTTGGCCTACTACTAGTTCTTACACGGGTTCCTCACTAGCATGTCGACGATGAGCGCATCTTCGATAGTGTAAAAGCCTCTAACGACGAGTCTGGCCAATTGTTTCAAGCTGCTGGGCACCTCTGTCACCAGGCGTTCCTCGGTCATAATAACTGAAAATCAACATAGTTTACAAGGTACCTAGTTTCCGGCGTAGTCAAATCATCTTTTTAAACTTCATGGAATTTTATTTTTGCATCTGAATTCGGTACTGTTTTAATGCATGTTGTGTTCTCTACTAATTGGAGCTACGGGCTTTCTATCAGAGTTCCTAATAGATGAATTAAGAACAGGAAAAGTAGCTTATATGCAAATCAAGCGATCGCTTAGGGCATCAGAAACAGCACTAACAAAATATTTTCTAGCAAATTTGAGCGTTTTTAAATGTATATGATACGCGATTTTGAAAAGTTCATATGCATCATTGTCAGTTTTGCGTGCTACTTTGATCGAAACATCTTGAAAGTAGTTTAGGAAGGTCGTCCTTCCTTTTGACATAAAAAATTTATAAATTCGGAGTTATCTAAATCTCGCGGACGGCAGATACTTTGGGAATCGATCAGTTATATAATTGATAGATATGTTTGTCTCAAACATAGTCTTTGTCTCTTGAAACATCAAAATACTGTCATTGTTCAATGTTTTCTTTAGACAAGGACATGGTTGTCTTATCGCCACATGCACGGCACATTAAAAAACTGGTGGATCATTCTAAAACGTGACCATTAAATGTTTGTAGGAACAGTTAAATTACTAAATTAGGTTATAGTCTTTAAATTAAAAACTACCTTTGTAGCATTCTATCTTTTTCTTTCATTTGTTGCGTTGCAATGCTGTGCTTGAGTGACAATGTAACATTCAAGTTACAGCCGTTTCTGTATCCTCGTATATACGCCAATTATTTTTATATGTTGATTGACATCAACCTGCAAGACCGAGTTCGCAATACCGAAATTCTTCTTCGTACCAAAGTCAAGGATGTCGGAAACAGGGTAGCCGAACTCGAATAGAGCTGGGCAAGACCTGATGATGGCAGGTGGTCTAGGTCAATAACTGAGTGGTGGCCTAGGGTAGGCTGGAGAAATCCAGCTCGTCATCAGACAAAATAGATATGACGACATAAAGAGGTTGACAGAAGGTAGCTAGCTGGATGTGACTGGCAAGAGTGGCATAAAAGATGGGAGGCCATATCCAGCAGTGGGCGACTAAGGGCTTATCATAATGATGATTTTTATATCTCCTGCTTGGGGGTCATCTATAAATAACGTCAGGCGTTAAAGTGGTATCACCAAAAACGTAACATGTTTGACATGACGTGTAGCGTAGGTTTTCAAATCTATGTGACGTTATATGTCAATATTTAATATTTTTTCTTTTATTAACATACTACATAAAATAAATAAAAGAAACAGCCGTTTCTTGATGGTGTGATGTCATATCAAAGGGTTTGGAAAATGTCACAACCTGTGATAAGGATGGGGGCGGAGATGAAATAATTGTAAAATTCGTGTGACCCTTATGTGTGTGTGTGTGTGACTATGGGTTAGGTAAATGTATAAAACATAATCATTATTAAAAATCGAATCATTTATTCTTAACGATAAATATTAACAGAACTTAATAAATTAAATGTATATCTCATAAAAATACAAAATTCCAAGATATTACAAAAAATAACAGGTGGTTCTTAGCGCGTGAAATAAAAGTCGTATAAAAATTGTATTTGGCAGTGATAACATGCTACTTTCTTATCGTTGATTCACTGGATGGCATTTCTTGATAAGCAGAAAAATTTAATTTGCTTATATTGTTTCTTCTTATACATCTGATCATAATTTGTATCCTGACAATTTTTGTATTGGCACAAAACACTATTTTTATATAAGATTGACTTATATTTGGCCAACAATTATACAAATAATGTTATTTCAAAACTTAAGAGCAATATACATTTCATATCATATTCTTATTTAGTAAATTCTGGTTGGCATTTTGTTGAAGCAAAACATTAGAGAGAAGAGCAAGCATATTAAATAACACAGATGTGTTCCTAATATATTGTTTTCATTATTGTTATTGTAGATACAGTTTAAAACACAATTTGATAAGTGTTCATAACATGATTTGGTCTGATGACATATGCTGATCTTTTGATTCTATTAGACTTTCAACCGATCAAAGCAAATGTGTAAAATTGACTTGTTTTAATCTGCTATAAATTTCGTGCTTATTTTTGTATACATATATTGAGGAACAGTAAAACCATAATTAAAAAATAACTTAATTTTTACAAGTAAATAAAATAATTAAAATCAGTCTTGATAAGCTACACAGATTAATAAAATAGCTACATAGAATAACTACATTAAAGGCAGTAACACTAAATTAGTGAATGGTCCAGAGGGTTTTGTGAGCAAATTCCTTTGACAGATTGTTTACAGTGTAAAATATGATTAACTAATTTCTATGAAACTGTGTCACGTTTGAAGCAATAATATGATAAATTTAACACATTAGTCACCACAGATAACCTTGTTTAAATCAATAGCCACAACATTATCTCACACAATAAATATTCAAGTTACATTTAAATGTACACAATATGTAATGAAACGTCTAATGTCCTATTTACATTGAGGGCAAGACAAGAAAACAATCTTGCACAATATTCATCAATATCGACAGACAAAATAGTATTCTCATTACTTGATATCCAATCTCAATACTCTTAGACTCAATCAAATAAATAAATCAATTAGAATGAGCTCTCTCAAGGATCAACTGTATATTTTCCAATGTTTGGTAGATAACTCTAAAATTTGGACGATCACTGGGATGGTGATTCCAGCATTGCTTCATTAAATCATAAACACATCTAGGGGTGTTATCTGGACAAGCTAGTACATTGCCATCTTTCAAAAATCTAACAACTTCTTCATGCGTCATGCCAAAGTAAGGTTGCAGGGCAAAAGAAAATATTTCCCAGAGGCACACACCATACGCCCACACGTCTGATTCTAGTGTATATTTATTGTACAATATGCTCTCTAAAGGCATCCACCTCACAGGTATAGCGTCATGCTCATCACCTTTATAGTAATCTTGTAAATATATCTTATGAGACAATCCAAAATCAGCGATTTTAACAACCATGTCATCATTTATCAAACAATTTCTGGTAGCTAAATCTCTGTGTACAAACTTTCTATCGGAGAGGTACACCATCCCCGAAGCAATCTGTCTAGCAATGTGCAGAAGATCTAAATGACTTAATGGTGCTGTAAGAAGTCGGAGATCCTATAACACAGGCATTAAGTTGTCTACCTTAGGAACAGATGTCCGTGTGTCATATAGTCCTGTATATATTTATTTATATAATAGATTAGGAGACAGAATATAGATTATTCTATGACGAAAATAATTGTGGGATTTAGTCTAGAACTTACAGGAATTAATTCGCCCGTACATGTCATTCATCTTCGTCTGCTAACTACGTCTCTTATCTGCCAAATTTTATAGAAAAAAAAGGAAGGACTTTCAGATAATTTTTTGCAAGACCCCGTGGAACCCTTAATGTGTTCCTGTCGCGAAATCCGTTTTTAGCCGAGACCTACGACTAAAAAACCTACCTCGCTGCCGAATTTCATATTTGTACGTACTGCGGTTCTCGTGATTTCATATTGGGTAACGTTACGCTTTTATATATATAAAAGTCTTCGCGTTCATTTTTTTCGTATCACAGAAATGCATGTATATGTGTGTGTGTGTGTGTGTATAATGTTAACATTAACGTCGAAATACTCTAAAATGCATTATTGTAGCATTAACAACTCGAATAAAATAAATTCGGCCTCCCCCATATCACTCATTAGAGCGCAAACAAGAATTTCGAGAAGGTTAAAATAAATATACGCATTTTTAGGAAAAGTAACCAAACCGCATAATTAGCAATGTTTTAACTTTCAATTTGGCTATCTATAGGTATCGTGTCTATAGTTTATATGCAATTTGTAAAAAGAATTAATTTCTACGCTACAAACAGACCCTTCGAATTTTATTTATATGTTCCGTTTATAGAGACATCTAATAGGTGTGATGCAATTGCTGATATTTTTTTAAACATATGTATTACTAAAATGGGGGATAAACAAACTTACACAACCATCTACAATATTATGAATCCTACTAATATTATAAACGCGAAGGTCTGTACACATGGATGTTTGACGCTCTTTCACGGAAAAACTGCTAACTGAATGGATGTTAATAAAACTTTACAATAATATAGTTTTTACATCAAAATAACACATAGGCTATAAATTATAAAGATTTTAAAGTGAATTGTGCAAAATATAACGATCAATATCAAGTAAGTAGGAGAAATTTTTGCCAACTGACAACAAAAACCGTTAGAGTTACACGTGTATAGTGTAAGAAGGTATAAAGTTTATTTTTAAATAGTTCTACCTTTATTTAAAAAAGAAGGAGAGAGGCAAAATAAAAACTATTGATCAAATGACTCCCAAAGAGCAAAGGAAGACCAGGAGAGCCTACATCGATGGGTGGGATGAGGCTGGGTAGAAGGAGACGCCAGTTCGGGCTGCTCTTCCCCCCGTCTTAAGTTTCTAAGGTAGAACCATCCAGGACACCGGTTCGGAGTGTGTAAGCGAGCCTTCGGTGTCCTACCAAGGATGAAGAGGGCGCCGCTGGGTTATGGTGGGTATTATGGCATTGCCAGCGAGTCCCACACTATCCGCAGATGCCTTCGGAATACCGGTTCATCTACGAATGGAGTCGCGTGCGTAAAGGCATTTCCCAGCGAAAAAAAAAAAAGCTTTCTTGACGTCAAGGTTTCTTGAACCACTCCTCTCTACCCTAAGCTACCCCAGTACACGTATTTCCCGCAAAAGTATCAGGTCAACATGCTACGTCTTTTTCTGTCTAACTGGTCTTTGGCGACTTTTGTTGGTTGTTCATAATTTTAATAAGTTGTAATATTACAATATATTAAATATAAGCGATATCAAAGTAATACGCCGAAACAAAGCAACTTGTAAGATATTGAATTTTGATTACGTCACTATATTTGGTATCGGTGCGGGCGACCGCCAAAACTTTCCCTCAGGTAGTTTCTGTATAAATCTTATCGGTTCCTGAACACAATATTAACTAAATGAAATTCGCTGGTGGGTAATAAATATTTCTTGGGACATTTACTCCATTTCATTTATAGATGTGGATACAACTTACAGACACTTTTTGTTGTGTTGTGCTGTACATATGAAAATTTGTTTCGGTGCCCCCTCTTTTATATGACTAGGAAAAATGTACACGTTATTCACCTTGTTTTAATTAACAAATGATGTCCATAGACAACGGCATAAGCAGAATGCGCAAAAATGCTACGCCGGCCTTGATACACGCATGAAGTTATTCAATGAGACCGCAAATGCAACAAAGGGTTTTCTGCCTATATGATCAAATATATTTAGTACTATTTATTCTACACTCCAAGTAAGCTGGAAGAGATCTCTTTTAGAGATAAGTTTTTCCTATGTATACTTCCTCTTTAACTGTGTATTTTTCTGTATTTAGTTTTAGGTACATTAATAAAAATAAATAAATAAATCAAAGGTCAAGAAAATGAACCATTCCCTAAACTCAATTTTTTATATTAAATACAAAACACTTTAACTATATACGTGCAGGACTTCTACACTACAGGTGTAGAAATTGTTCAAGCGACCCAAACAACATCCAAATTTTCGTGTACCTTGCTCGGTTAATTAGTAGGGGTGAATCTACTGTCAAGTTGGGAATTTGGGGTTAAAACAATTTACGTGGGAGGTATCCATTTGTTCGTACTTAAAAATGCATTTTGTATATTGTCAGATCTATAATAAATTAACATTGGAAACTAGAAAGAAAAGTGTTGAAAAAATTTAAAATCCACATACTATTATATTATATTTTTCTTTGACTATATTCAAATTCCGAACACAGGGCAAACAATAGTTATGTATATAAAAAAAAAAAAAAAAAAACAAAAAAAATGTAGCATCCAAACATTTTCCAAATAAGAGAATTCAAATTAAATCGCGGCTATCACAACAGTCGCGTGTTTGGATAGAAAAAATTCAATCGAAAAAATAAATTCACTTTGACAAATATTTGTTTCAATCGCGACTAGTTCTGTTAAATTTAAATTTTTTTTTCTTTTCGAAACAAAAATTGTTTTTTCTTTGTTTTTCTTTCTAATAATTCTTTAGACCGGTCGAAACGGTCGTTGGTGGCTCGGGGCCCGAATATATGGAGAAGATTGCTCAGTAGTGGGATAAGCATGGCTGATGATAAATAAATAAAAAAAAAACTTTACACAATAAAGTATACAAATATATAGCAGAGATAAGGATTTATTATTTACTAATTAAATTGAAATTAAAGGATCGTTGAACCAACAAATACGTACATCAGACGTATACCTATATGTACGTATTTACCCTCAGCTATGTACGTATTTACCCTCGGTTATGTACGTGTTTACCCTCCGTAAACAGATCCAACGACGAAACACCTAACCTCCTTAACTCGTAAACTATTCGTGGCAACGCGTCACACCCTGAATAAAACATACTTTATACCAGCAAACCTATGACATACACGACTTGACCCAAGAGTACATACTTGATCGTCGGTATCACAGGTCATTTTTAAATGGCTGTAGGACCCGCACGCCCGACATAGACAAATACGACCTTTCCAAACAAACCTAACGTGGTAAACATCGCCCACTGTTAATAAAATCGATAACTATATGTCAAATCAATGAACCGCTTATTATATACAACAGTGAGGTGATATACAACCGCACTATAATGTGTGATGGCTAAAGAAAAACCAAATAAATCGTAGCTCTTTGATTTGGTCGGGTAAACATCACAAATTAAATGTATGTGTAATTAGAGGTATTGCAGGCATGCTTGTAGCCGAATTGGGCCGGCGCGTCCAGGTACCAGTACCTCTTTCTCACATGAGGCATTTTGTAATAATTAAAATCGGTGAACACCGGCTGTGCGGTACGAAAAAACGTGACTCATTGTCACGTTCCGCCTGAGCCAAAAATTCTTTACAGTCTGTTTAGGTATTTTTACTATCATTTTCTTATTACAAGGATATTTTTTTGTGTATACAAGTAGGCTTTACTCATTAAGTTTTTGGAACATGGGTAACAAGTCAGTACTAGTATAGCCAGTTAGGTAGTCACTTAGTCAAGTTTTATATAAAAAGACTCATTAAAGCCTGAACTATCTTCTACCGTTAAGCTATAGAGTATCTATGAAAAATGTTTATATGTATATCTAAATTCCACCCGTGAGACGACAAGGCGGATCACTAGTGTGTATATTATATACATTAAACGCGAAATTAATCATTACCCAAAATATAATTGAAGGAGGAAAGAAAATACACGGGAAATATAAGTAATTTTACTGAAGCAGAAATAATAAGGGACCGAGTTTACGAATGATTGAACAATCCTCCGGGAATTTTTTTTTGACAAAGTAAACTGTATAATGAAGAGAGACGCCGGCTAAAATATCTTTACTTTACTTAATTTCTGGAATAAATTACGTGAATTTATCATACCAGCTGTGTTCAATTTCTCAATTGGAATTCTTGGTCTATTTGAAATAAAAAATTACAGAGTGTTTTGCTTAAATTTTAAATACCCTCATAAATTTTCCGTGAGAACCCTTGAAATTTCTTTATCTAGCCGTATTGAAAAAAACGTTTTTAGCAGATGTTTACTAAATATAAACTATCCTTTGACGCTGCCGAGCATGGTGGGCGTTATGCTCGATAGCGTTGAGGACTAGATGCTAATGTCCACCTTCTGCTAGACAATAATTTAGAAGAAAGAGGCAGGGGAGAGAGAACGGGAGCGGGATGCAAACGCTCATAAAATCCCGTCCGCCGAGGACAGCTCGATTACAGTGGTAAGCGCTCTTTCGCTCCTCCATCACTATGATAATACCTTGCGAGAGCATCGTCACAAACGGCGCTTGCTGACAAAACCAGCGGTCCTGCGACGCCTCTCATCATGACGTAGAATAATTCTGGTTTTCAGTGGGTATTCCGGCGATTAGCACGCTCCTAGTCGAGACTGTATATGAGTATCGGTTTCAGTGTCGACTGGGGTGCACACATTTTTCTAGACTAAAAAAAATCTAGAAACCACCGTTTATTTTGATTATCGCTTCCGTTAATATATAAATCATTTCAAAAGACGGAAAAAGAAATCTTTAATATTATCGTCGATAATCGCGTCGAGTATAGCGTCGGATATAGCATCAGATCGCTGGGTTGTCGTGTATAGCGTACATTTATCTAAAACTTCAAATAGTCAAAACAGGACCAAATTGAAATCGAACTACGCGGAAAGCAACAGCTTTCAAATAAAAACAGAACCATCACAATCGGTTCACCCAGTCGAAATGTCTGAGGTAACAAACATAAAAAAAAAACAGTCGAATTGAAAACCTCCTTCGTTTTTGAAGTAGATCGAAAAGAAACATAACTCACCATCGTCCAAATTGAGCAGAGCAGCCGCTTTCCTCGCTTCAGAAGTTGACACATCGTGTTCAACGAAGTACTCTTCGTACTGCACTTCGATTTCCGGTTCTATCCACCGCTCTGTATCATTGGTGCGGCTTCCGTTAGTCGGCCCGATGCCTACTGATTTGGATCCAGATATTGGCCGTACCTGGGAAAGCATGTCAATTGCATAGGTATCTTCTTGATCTAATCTTCGAATTTTTTGCTAGCTGTACCCCGGGACTTTAGGAAAGTTTATGGGTTTTTAGTTTTTGCGCGGAATTATTTTTTCTAAAACAGAAGTAGCCTATGTAATTCCTTGAAACATAAGATATCTACCTGTGAAAGTCCCATCAAAATCGGTCCAGCCGTTTTGGAGAGTACCCGGAACACAGACAGACAGGCAGATCGAAAGACAGACAACAGACAAAAATATTTTACTTTCCATTTTTGTTATTGGTTTTGTATACATTTCTAACATGGTGGCCTTTAAATTCTATTTCATTTGGTCAGAAATGCATTTAGTACTGCATGCATTCAAGGTATGTTTGCGGTGGGTTGTAATAAAACTCACCACGACTTCCGGCACTCTGAATATGACATCAGCTGTTGCCGGTGGCACCAGCGTGACCACGAGGGCTCGCAGCAAGCAGGCGAGCAGTACCACGCGCCCGCGCAGCATACCATCGCTCTTACCGACCAACAGTACGTCTGGAAAACTGAAAATATTTTTATCTGTATTATGGTGTCAACAAATAAAACAACAGTAAGTATGTACCCAGCTCGAATGACACGTCTGCTCGCCACGGATCACTAATCGTGAATGACTGACGCTAACCACCCAAATTGTCTTTTATTTTACCATTTTTTTTTTTTTTTTTTTTTTTTTTTTTCATCTTTTCCCCCCATTTACAGGGGTGTACAAAACTTTGTAGCTGAAGAGTTTGTTTGTTTCTTTGTTTGTTTGAACGCTCTAATCTCCGGAACTACTGGTCCGATTTGAAAAATTCCCGTTCTATCCTGGTTTATATTTATATCCGACCTCCTCCGTGTTTCGGAAGACAAGGGGCATCAGTGGGACCTGATTAATGTCACTTTGTGATATCAGTCGTAAGGTTGTAGAGACCGTGGGGGTTCCGAGAATGACGTCAAATGGAAATCGATCATCTTAACTCGCCCCACTGCCACATCTTCTGCAATCTAAGCGAACCCTGGTAATTAACCGGGATGACGCTAGGAAGAAAGAGAATTAAGTTTTACTATTGAACGATTTCCAGATATCTTCTAAATTCCTTTTAATGCACTCCATCCATCTTAAGAATTGAAGATCTTTATCTGCTCTGGTATATAATAATAGGAATCGTGCCTATACTAATAAAAAGTGATAAATTCACGGTCAGCAGTCATACTCACCCTGAAGGTTGGTCACGTCTTTCCAGGAGGGTCATCACGTAACGAATGGACAAAATTATTGTTTTTTCGAGGGCTCACAGCGATTTCCTGTTAAATCTTTTAAAGTATTGTAACTTCCGATTACAACAACCAATAAATTATAGTAATAGATAATAAATAAATATATATATATATATATATATATGTGTACATAAATATACTACCTGGGCTCGCGACTTCGTTCGCCTGGCATAGTGACGTTGGGTAGCATCACATAACAGAACATAGCTCCAATATTTTGTCTCTTGTCACAAAGTACGACTCACTAACTTACGATACTCGAGGATTTGATGATCATATATTACGAAAAAAATTAACATTATTCACTCATTACTTATTCACTTGTTTGTTTAATAAGTATAGCCAAAAAATGAACTGAATTTTCAATTTTATTTATTAATGCTGACTGACAGCCGTCATTAAATCTTTTTTATAACTGACCAGTTTTTTTTACGCTAGGAAATGCATTTACGAATTATTTTTTTCGAACTGCAAATTAATCACAGAACGTAAGGCTAATTTAACTAATTTAATTACTTTAACTAATTTTAAGGTAATTTGTTCGAAAATTAAGTACCTATTTACATAACTATGATGAGAATCGAGTACCGAATACCCGAATAGTGAGGGAAAATAAAGTATTCTTAAACTGTTTCAGTTCGATGGATGACTACACAGTAGCACCGCTTTTTAACCCCACCTTGCTGCTTGGAGACCCATGCTTCGAGGGGGTATTGTTGCTCCCACTCTTAACAGAAGCTTTTAATTTGAGCTTAGTAAGAGGAAAACGAGAACTTTAAACATACGTAAAAAGTATTGGTAATATTTTAAAAAAATCGTGCAAGTGCAAGTCAGACTCGCGCACTAAGGGTTCCGTACTATCACGTTATATGTTACCAGGTTATTTTAAGATTTATAGTTTTCATAAGATTTCTTTAAATTTCACAGTCACCTAATTTTTTTGTGATGAAACTATAAATTAACGGTTTTCGGATTTTTTCCTGTACTTGTAATTCAAGATATAACTTCTTGCCAAATATCATGATTCTAGGTCAATGGGAAGTACCCTATAGGTTTTGGGTCTCCTTGCAAATGTATGGGAAAAGTGACATAAACGCACATATCTTTTGATTGTGTTCACTTGGAGGGTTGATTTTTTCACAACTTCAACTTGACCGCAGATTTCAGTATATGGTCTTGACAGACAGACAGACAGCTTCAGGGAATCATAGACCACAGTATTTGGTATTAATTTCAACGTTATACGCTTCAACTCAACGCATTTCCGAGGAAAAGGGTCTTGCTGGGCAAACAGACCGACAACGAAGTTATCCTATAATGGTTTCTTTTTACCTTTGGAGCCAAGTAACCTAAAAAATAAAGTGAAATTTTTTTAGATCTCTGCTCTTCCCTTCATGAGTGGATACAATTTTTCAGGAACGTGCCAACAGCGTTAAGGTGTATTGTCACTACGGGATAAAAAAATTAAGTGAAATAATTTTAGAGAATTTAACAATAACATAAGCTCTGCTGTCACTAGTGGATAAAGTTTTCAAGAACGGACCAATATCGTTAAGGTGTATTGTCACCACGGGATAAAAAAATTAAGTGAAATAGTTTTAGAGAAATCAACAATAGCATAAGCTCTGCTGTCACTAGTGGATAAAGTTTTCCAGAACGGACCAATAGCGATAAGCTGTAATGTCACTACGAGATAAAAAAATTAAGTGAAATAGTTTTAGGGAATTCAACAACAACATGAGCTCTCCTGTCACTAGTGAATAAAAGTTTCAGGAACGGACAAATAGCGTTAAGCTGTATTTTCACCACGGGATAAAAAAATTATGTGAAATAATTTTAGAGATATGGATATTATTTTATGGATGATAATTTCTATATTAAGGAAATGGTCATTCTCACCGGCATGTTATTACAATTGGGCACTGTTGTCACTGGTGGATAAAACTTTATGAATTTGCTAATGAGTATATCGTGGTTAACTTTATCGAAGGCTTTGCTGAAGTCTGTGTAAACAACATCTACAACAGACCTACTATCGACGGCTTTACTTAAGTCTTCAATCAAAGTTACTAAATTTGTCGCTGTAGAACGAGCTTGTAAAAAACCGTGCTGGTTAGGCGTAAAAGTGTTTTTGAAATACCAGCATAAAATTGGACACAATAGTTTTTCTAATACTTTAGCAAAAATGGGTAAGATAGATATGGGTCTATAATTTTCTATTGATTCGTTATCGCCTTTTTTATACAAGGGTATAGTTAAGACAAGCTTCCAAATATCTGGAAATACACCGGAACTCAAAGACTTGTTAAAAATGGGGGACTTGTTAATAAGGGGATAGCTAACACTTCAGCACAATTTACTATAAAAAGGGAAGGGATCCCATCAGAAACGGCTCCTTTATGTGGGTCAAGTCTTTTTAATGCCTTTAATACTGTATTGTGGTTGAAAGAAATAAAAGAGATATAATTACAAAAGACGTCTTCGTTGCAGATGTAGTTTTTGTGCGTATTAGATGGAGAGTAGGAAGAAAAGAAATGGGATGAGAAAAATTTGCAAACTTTCTGGCATTCTGACTCAAAGGTATTCCCCAAAAACATGTGGGCGGGGTATTGACTGTTGTTTCTTTTATTACGATTAACGAAATTGAAGAAATATTTTGGATTGGAATGTAATATGGACTCCAGTCTATGTATATACTTGTTGTAGCAATTACGTATTTTTTTTTATTTATTTATTTAAAATTAATTTATACAGCAAGTTCTATGTATATAATTTCATATCCAAAAACCTCTCATGAGTTACATCGTGAATAAGCGCTTACATCTTTTGCGAAGCATATCAAATGTCAGTACGTCGAGAGGGTTGTTATTGTTATTATGAACCCTTGTTCTCCATTTGAATTTCTCGTTGAGAGCGCGGATAATGTTGCGGTTAAACCAAATAGGGTGTTTTTTATTGTTACGGGAGCTAGATCTAGGGACATATTTATCGATTATGATATGCAAAATATTGTAAAATACCCTCAGCATTTCATTAATATCATTAGGAGCGAAAAATTTATCATTCCAATCGATATTATGGAGTTCGCGAGATATGATCTCGTAATCCGCCCTCTGAAAGCAATACTTCAAATTTTGGTTAACTCTACAAAGGTTATTCGTAAAGTGACTACTAAAAAACACAGCAAACAATTTATACCTGGTCGTGCAGATGTCCATGGGCGTCGGTAGGCACTTCGGTGCCTGCTGCCTGCTCGTCTGCCCCCTTGTAACATATATAAAAAAAAAAAAAGTTGAATACTATCCTACTACTTAAATATTCATTGACTAAAGAAATTCATAAAATAAAAAATTCTATTAGATGAAATATTACAATTATACTACATTTAAATTTAAAGTTTGTATTATTAATTTAGCATTATGTTAGAATTTTTTATAAGATATATATTTGTGTGTCACAATTGTGACTAAGCGTGTGTTTGTGCGTTGTCATGTTTTTGCAAATAAATAACTTGAATTTGCGAAGATTGTCTGCGAAAACAAGCTGGATGCGAACAGCTTTAGAAGAGGCCTATATTCAGCAGTAGCTGTGAAACGGCTGTTATGATGATGATGAATATTTAGAGGTGACGTTATTTTTATAACTTTGTGACTCTCCCGATTACTTATGTGACGCTTAATTCGTCAGATTATTGAAATTTACACCTATCTGCATGTAATTAACTTACCTTTTCTTAATCTGACGTGCTCGAGTTTTTCTAAGAGTTCTATAAGGAAAACTCTTATATCAAGAGTCCATATTTGCTTTGGGTAAATTACAGGATGCAAGGATTCTCCCTACATGGTGTTCTGACGTGCTCGAGTGTTGCACAAAATTCTCTCTTGGGCTCCCTACCACTGATGATTGATTTTCTGTTGTGTCTTAATGCATGGTACGCTTCCAAACCATCATTAGAATATTTCGGAAAGCAATCAACTTCATTATCAAACATGTTGGATATAGCTCGGGCGAGGTTGCAGGTATCAGAGGATTTGTAATATTTTTATATTTGGGTAATATATGTGACAATATATTCTATTCAATCAATCTGGGTCTGTTCATTTACTGTCATCTGTCCTTTCACGGTCATAATATACATTATTTAATGACATGAAATTAAATAATACGTCTCATGACTTTGTAACGTTATCATTCCTTATTTACATTCAACAATGTCATACCTTCAATCAGAAAAATATCGTTAACTAGAAGACTAGCTCCTGTTATAAAAGCTGATGGCAAAAATTTTGAAACTGGTTTTTAAACTTGCATTTTACGGTTTGCTCTCAGGAAAAATTTCCAACACATAGAATTGACTAAACAATTTGACTACCTTAATTCTCGTGTTAGAAAGTTGGTGCATGTTTTCAAAAAATTGCGCCCAATTATGGAAGTGCCTTATTAGTGCTTAGCTGCGCAAAGTTTGTAGTCTTCAAGGGCAAAAATATACAAACACTTTGAGCTATGTCTGGGGCCGCCATTGAGTGTTCATGTAATCGTTTGGCTCCACTGTACAAAGTTGTACGAGGGGTTGATACTTTATTTTTTTTTACTCATATATCTCACACACAAACTTTTACCGCGCGGCAATGTCTCCTTTTGCCAAGAAAAAAAAATTAAGGTTAGAATTTTTTACTATAATTTTAAGGATTATTTACACGCAATTTTCAATTTTTATAGCATAAATCAATTCTATATTGCACTTTTTAACTAACAATTCTAATCGTTCATTTTTGTTATGAAATGTACATTATATTCGCGAGAAGGACTATTAACGTAAATAAATTTATTAGTAAAATTTATGTCATCTCATATGTCAAAGTCAAATTTAAACGTCAAATCGATGTTGGTGTCATATTTACAAATGAGTGTTGAAATACTAAAAGGAAATGAATAATTTTAGGTAAATTAAGTGCCTTAACACAAATAGGTTAGCGTCGCTCCCGTCACAACCTTCGTGGTCATTTTTTTGCTTTACTCATAAAAACCCTTTAGCATATTAATTTCAGTGCACCCAGGTTAAATTTATCAACTTAGCCGAAGGTATATAACGCAAAATTTTAAAAATTCCTATTTCGAAAAATACGAGCTTCTTCGTATCCTCCCTTTTTGGGGTACTAGTACCGTCTCACTCCCCTCCCACATTTCCGGACGCCGCGTACAACTTTGTAACTGAACCCAGGGGTGACCAACCTTTTTTATCAACAGGCAATTTTTTTATTCATATCATGGTTGTAAACAATTGTTCCCTAACATAATTACTTCCGAGCAGACAATGACATTTACCGTCAAAAGCGGATTTTTTTAGGACTCACATACGATTATAAAAAATTGGATACCATTTTATTGGAATTAATTTTATAATAATATATTGATGGAAGAAAGGCGATAAAATAAATTCATTTCTAGAAATGCTTGGCGGGCCCCATAAACATGTTACTGGGCCGTGTGTTGCTGTGCCCTGACTTAAGAGGTTGAGGCAAAAGCGAGGCGTAGCGGCGATCGGTTACTTTTTTGTTTAAATCCAAATAAACTTTGTGCCAAGACTTGAGGCAACGTATTTTGGAAGAAATGAGTTGGTCAAAAATTTATCCTTCTTTATAAATAACTCTGTTTATCTACATAAAGTCAACGGAGCAAAGCTGTGGCGATCGTCATCCGTACAGCGCCATCTAGTTTACTTTGGTGTAACCTTTTCCACTCGACATCATTGCCATCTTGTTATGTACGGGAGCTACATTTCGATCTCTAAGTTAAGTAGCTCTCGCTGTGACAGGATATAGACGGATAGACGGACAGTGATAGACGGATGACCCATTCTAAAACTGGCTTATATTTGATATCCGACCACCTCCGTGTTTCGGAAGGCCCGTAGAACAGTGGGACCCGATTAATAACTCTCAGATATTAGTCGTAAGTTGTAGAGATCGTGGGGGTTCTGAGGATGATCAGGTCAAATGGCAATCGGTCATCTTAACACGCCCCAAAACCACATCCTCTCCAATCTAAGCGAACCCTGATACTTAACCGGGATAACGCTAGGAAGAAAAAGAAGAATTGATGTGTTTTGTGCTGGATATATCGGTACTTTCGAAGTCTTTGACAAATTTCCTTTGATGGGCTTTAACTAATTCAAATATAACACCAAACGTGAATGGCTTTTAATGATACCCTAATTCTAATCGATGCATCGTGTTTTGCAACATCTATGGGAAAAGAGGAATATCGTTATACTGTGTCTAACAGAAGACTATATAAACAATAGAATAACTAATATCATTTTATAAACTGGTCGTTAATTTGAGGCTATAGGGAAGTATTAACTTAGCTCCCTGCTTAAGGTAGTTAACCGCATTAACGCTTGTTTCTATGAACTGAGGGCCCAGCTCGAACATTCTCGATAGTTTTTCTTACTTCTAACGTTCAAACCCGAACGTCAAATGAATCATTAATGTATTTACACAACTTGTTGTGAATCGAATCCTCGACGTAACCATACCATAACATTAACCATATAAATCGTATAAGATGGAAGCACGAATTCACTCATTTGACGTTTCGTTTCACACGTAAAAGTATCGAGAATTTTCGTGCTATGCCCTCTGTAGCCGTAGCACAGACATTTCTCGACAGTTTACTTATGTTATCTTTTCGAAATCAAACGTCAAATAAACCATCGCCTTGGTATGTCTTTCTAACTAAAGTAAGGTGTCGTAAAATGTTCGTGCTAAAGGAACTGTTTTCTAGAGTTGTAAAACTTAGAAAATTTGGTAAGCCTTTTGGGAACTAAAGTTTGTTGCATAGGACGAGGCAGCCGGTATGATGGAAGGTCTCCTCGACAAAGGGATCGCGGGCATCAGGAAGGGACTCCGATTTACAGGTCTTAGTGACGATGTTCAGGTGAGAGTTAACTAATGTTTTGAATTTCAGTGCGAGTTTCATCGTTTGTTGACAACATCATTATCTTTGTCAGCCTCTAATGGCCCACTGTTAGGCATACCCTTTGCTTTTCCTCTATTCCTTACCAATGTCATTCAGCATGGGCGTAGCTACGATGGTTAATATTATACTTTGCAGTCAACTAAACCTAAAATATAAAATATAATGGCTCTGACCTGTAAGGCACCTTCCCAATTATAAAAAGTAATTTATCTGGGTACTAAGTGTATATCTGTAAGGAAGTTCACACTCGACAATCGACACAAAAAGAAATGCAAGCAAAACAAATGCACAACAAAATGCGCGCGTATAACTTAAGTGTCAAACCCTAAAAATGGCACACTTGACGTGGTGTATTTACATTAAAAAGACACCTTGTATGAAAACATTAGCCGGAGTAAGATAGCGGGTATAGTTTGCTAGTTACATATTAATTTAGGCAGCTGCGCCACCCTGAGCCCATGGCTAGCTACGCCCATGTCACTCAGCCACCTCCCGCTACTCTCTTTATCACTCTTCAATCGAGCTACGGGACGACCAGGGTTTATCCAACCTAATGTCGGCCACCACCCGGTTAGAAAATGACAAAGGCCATTTTTTATCCAGTAAAGAAAATAATACTTTTCGATTTTTCTTTTCGGAAGAACGCTCATATTTTCCTTCACATATAAACCTCCCTCGTACTTCACGGAATATTAAAAAAAAACACTTAAATTGGTCCAGACATTCTCAAGTTGTGACGTAAATTAACTTAAGAATGACTTTTGTATTTTCTTGTTATTATGCCGGAGCCAGACATAGCTCAAAGTGTTTGTACATTTTTGCCCTTGAAGACTACAAAGTACTGTAAAACTTTGCGCAGCTACACATAGTCCCGGTTTCACTACGTGATCATTGAAATGATCATTCAAATGAAAGTATGTCTGGCTCCGGCATTATAATAATGAGATTTTTTGTGTTTTATATACATCTCGTAGTATCGTTTTAGGAAAAGCCACTAACTTCTAAGGAGAGAGGAAATGAAAAGATATCGCCGTCTGAACTTTATCGGAGTAGACAAAAACCAGAAATAGTTATGGAAGCAAAGGAATCTTATGCACCTGTTACTTTACATAAAGGTATCTAAGTTAATTCAGTAATTAAAATACTAAATTGCATTGCAAAAATGTCACAAATACGTTGAGCAAGGAAAATTTTCTTAGTTTATCAGTAAAAAAAAATTGTCTGTAAAGTCGAAGATAACGCAAAACACTTAGGTCGATCATGCCTTACCATCGTTTGTTCCGAGCGCTCGCTTACACGCTCGGCTCAAGCGGAACGTGACAATGAGTCATGGTTTTTCATGCGTGCAGCTGGCTTTCATTGATATAAGACGTTATCATGTCAACATAAAGGCAAACTTTTATGATATGGGTTGAATTGGTAAGGAGTTCAGTGGGAACATACATACGTCATGATACTGGATTGTTATATATTCTTATTTGTTTTAGAGGACAATGGCAATTCAGTACCGCAGTTGGTGAAACAGCATCGAGTCACTTCTCAAGATAGTATGGTCAGTATAATTATTTTTTTTTTATTTTTTCTTGGATGTAAACAAAGTAATTTAGTTAACCTATTTGACATGGTTTTCAGCTACGGAAAATAAGGATAGGGTGGCTCTAAAGTGTGACACCAGGTAGAAGAGGGGGTCAAATATTTTGTGTTGTTACATGTCCAATTAAAAAAAAAACAAAAGTTGTAACGGCTTTTTTCTTTTAATGACTTATGATATATGAATTGCATTGGAAAATATGTGATGTCACAAGAAGGAAAGTGTGACAACCTCTGACATAGACGATGGGGGTTATAAGAAACCGTAAAATTCGTGTGACGCTATTTACGGATGACCCTTAAGAACAAGTGGAAGTGCGAAGTAGACGTGGCGCGCGTTCCACAATTAAGCGTAGTTACGCGTAATTCTATGGCATTCGTGTTTCAACTCTCTCTTGAGTCGGTCGTTTACTACTAACTATTATTCAATTTTAGCGGGTAAAAATTATAGAAGAAGGAAAAACATAGTAAACTGTAAAGCAACGCCTGATTCTGCCAATTAGCTTCTTCTACCTAGCGTTATTCCCTAGTATCAGGGTCCTTTGGCAATCAATTGCCAAGGATGTGGCTGTGGGACGAGTTAAGATGACCGATTGTCATCTGACGTCAGCCCCTCCCCCTGGCCTTTCCAAACTATTATATGTATAGACTTCAAATTGTTCATGTTGATAGAACATGCTAAATATTAATTAGGAAAATTATTCTAAACGAAATCGGATAACATCTTTTGAAGTTATTTAACAAATACGTTTATAGCTTATCAGATACGGAACCCTTCTGTATACGTATCTTGACACGCTTTTGGCCATTTTTCATTCTATTAGCACTGAATCTTCGCAAATCCTTTAATCAAGTAAATTTGGTCTGCTAGCTTAGGTCTTACCTCTTTCTTACGGTATCAGATCCATAACAAAGACCTTCTTCTTTCTATCTACCGTCATCCCACCAGGGTCCGCTTAAATTGCAAAGGATGTATGTTAAGATGACCGACTGCCGTCTGACAATAAATGTCTATACCATGAGAGACCCACGAAAATGATATATATATATTTATACAGCAGTGCGACTGCAGGTTGAAGCGGGTAAAGGTAACTAAAGATCAATGGCGTGTCGAAATTCGCCCAAAAACCTTTTTGTGTACAGCGGCATACATTGCTGTGTGAATAGCAATGTATGCGCTGTATAATATACAAAATAAAATTTGACAATTAACATAACACACGGTTGTCACGATTACGCTTTGACATCATCCAATATGTGTGTGTAAATAGTGTAAATCTTTTGGCATTGGTGTGCGTGTGGTTTTATTTTAACAATTTAATATAATAATATTGCATATTAAAAAAAAATATATGACAAGAGAGAAGATAGAAAAATGGAAAAGACTAATAACAGAATGGTATCCACTAGTAGACGGTGTGGGAAGGCACACCAAGGTGGAAGGTTTCGGCGAGAAACGAAAGGTGGGAGCGGAGGTCGATATGCTCAACCACCGCAAAGGAAGATCTTCGTGTCTCTATATACAAATCTATCGTAGTCGTAAATAAGTAGTAAGAGTGCGTTTAGTCTAAAAATGCACGCTCCTCTAAACCGCTAAAACTCTGCTATGCAGATCGCACGATACTTAATTACCTTATAAATGGTATTAGCCTAAAAATTTGTCCATTTCGAAAATACAATTAAAATTTGGCCCGAATATTGACAAGCATTCTGTAATAAATTAAATTTGGTAGTCCCCAACTGGGAGGCACGGATTTGCCTAATCGCTTTGTTGGTATCAGCAAATTTCATCCAGCCTCCTTAACTAACTTATCGCTTATTGAATTCGAAACCACTTCTTACTCTATCATATTTCCAACATGATGATCTTATAAGTTTGAAAAATTCAAATCTTCGACTTATATATTGTAAAAATTTAAACAAATAAATTTTCATTTCATTTCATTTCATATATCCTTTTCAATGGGGTTATTATTAAAAAAAAATCCGGGTACCAGTACTTCTTTCTCACATCAATTCGGCGTGAAGTGGCGGCCATTCTGTCACCTCAAGTGATGGTATTGTTGTCGCGTTTCGTTCTGTTTGTGAGACTTCCCGTTGGCCTAAACTCGTCATTGAATGCGGCAACGCATTTGCTAGCCTCCTGGTCGTGCAGATGTCCATAGGCGTCGATAGGCACTTAGCTGCCGGCTGCCGGCACGTTTGCTCTTTGTAACATAAACAAAACTATATAAAAATTTCTGTAGCCCCGAAAAGACTGTTAATATTGACTGGCCCGTTGGCGCAGTTGATAGAGATCCTGCCTACTGCTCTGGGGGTTGTGTTGTTGTATATGTATATTACACAACAAAACCAAAACATTACCCGACTGAGTTTGTTGTAGGCAGTGCAGGGCCGTGAATTTTGTCGCCAGAGTATATATATGCAACTTTCGTAATCAAAATCGAGTGATTTCGAGAACTAAAAATCACTCTATTCTTTTGGTATGGCGTTTATTGCTAAATGAAATACACACAGATTATGATGAAAGTCTTGTTTTAACGCTTTTCATAATTCAGAAGGATATTTTTTTCATGTCGTGTTTTTATATTAGATTCAGAATAACGTCGCAATGTTTCGTATTGAAAATAGGTGTTTAATTCGATATCGTTTATTTATAATCAACGAAAAACTAAATTTCAGCTGGGTGTAGCGAAATATTACCGTACTATTATGTATCGAGTTTCTTCTAAAAGATGGCGCTTAACGCTCATGACGGCCTGCATAGCTCTCGTAAAATTTCAGATATATGAGGTGTGTACTTTGGATTTTCCGAATTATTTTCACATCTGTTCAATGTTTGATTAATATTCCAAATGTGTGTGCTATTAACGCCCACAATTAGTATTTAATAACAAGGCTAACAGACATGTGACTTGTGTCGATGACAATTTGACATGTGACGATAACAATTTGTATTTAAATCATATATGATACGAGTTTCCGTATTTATATAAGACTACGGAATCATCCAGTGGTGCCAGCGGCCTCTTACGTGTGGGTCTCCATGGCATTTTGCCGTCTTTCGATCATATTGTTACGCCACTGCCCACTGCCCAAGTTAAAGAGTTTCCATTAATATGGCCGAGAACTTGTTTCTATTTGGATTGTTAATGGGGAGTATGTTAAAACATTCTCACCAGTGCCTTTGCGATGGTAATTGAGCTAAGCGACGGATTTGATATAAATTATGGTATTTATGCAAAGGTTTCACTGGGCCTCATTAATAACTGGTTGGCATGGTTGACCGGTTCGCGGAAAGTAAAAGTGCGATTTGAATTTTCGGTGCAACAGTATTATGCAGACAGATACTGAGCTTTCCACTCGTTAACTTGTCTGATGTCTAAGGTTGTCCGATGTTTAGTTATAGCGTTTTATTGTTGTAATGGTATATTGCCAAGACATAGAGATAAGGTTATAGTCCCGATAGCTCAACGAGTACATGGTTAGGAGTCACATAAATTACGTCACACAAATTTTCCTTTTTTTTAATCTCCCCAGTCCTTGTCACAATTCCGAAACCTTAGATGTAACATCACATAATTTTCAATTTTATGTATGTATTGTATGTAATTCAAAGAAACATCTGTCTTCTCATCAGAAAACCTTTCTTGTCATCACAAATCTTTTGACCCAAAACAAGTTACAAATAATTTTGTGCGCACAAGAAGACATAACTCTTAAAACAGATTTCTTCCAGAAACCTTAAATACTAGGAGGTTAACGCGAAGAGAAATGGTGTAGGTACAGTAAAATAATTATAAGACTTATTAAAGTAAAAATAATACATACATAACGATAAACTACAATAATAACTACAATGGACTACACAATAATAAATACATACTTACTTACTTACTGCGATGGCACATAAACCCAAGCTGGATCCTGGCCTCGGAGACCAAGTGACGCCACTTCTTGCGGTCCTGTGCCGTTTCCTGCCACTAAATACAATATTATATATAATTCATATACAACATAAATAATTAAAAGGATACATATTATTTAAGTCTATGTCGTACTTGAAAGAATGTGCTGTTTCGGCTTCAGTTTAAATGTATGTATGCTAAAAAATGTTTTGTTTATCTGGTAGCGAATTCCAAAGGCGTGTTACCACAACTTTAAAAGATTTGTCATATAATTTGTCTATATTTTTGTTTAAGTATTGTATACCAGGGTCCGCTTAAATTGCAGAGGACGTGGCTGTGCGACGAGTTAATATGACCGACTGCCGTCTTATGTCATACCCGAAACCCTCACAATCTCACGATTAATTTGACTCAATAATATTTATGTATTGCAAATTAATATATGCATCAGTAAATTGCGTATACAGTCTTTTGTGCCATAGCAATACAGGGACTTTGGTCAGAGACGGCAACAATTACGCAGTTGGCATTCCAACCTCATGATTTATCTCGGGTAAGTGGGAACTAGCGGTTGGCCGATAACTTGCGATATTAGTTTTACCTCAACTTTGTCTACCTCAACCTTTGACTCAACTAGTGTATAATTTTCAAAGTATAAAGTGTTAGCCGTTTCCCGCGATTTCTTCAGCGTAAAATTGCAATACTCCGTTCTTAGCGGATACCCACTAACTATTAATCTAGTATATTACTTGTAACTAATTATAACCTTGAAAAATAATCGTGGCCTAATAAGTGGTCGGTATTTGAATCGATCGCTAGGTTAAGTTGCTCTTGCTGCGACCGGGAGATAGGTGGGTGACCCATCCTGGCACTGGTTTATATTTGATATCCGACCTCCTCCGTGTTTCGGAAGGCACGCAAAACAGTGGGTCCCGATGTCACTTTGTGATATTAGTCGTAAGGTTGTAGAAATCGTGAGGGTTCCGAGGATGACGTCAGATGGCAATCGGTTGAACTAGTATCCGGACGCTCCGGCCCAATTCGGCTGTAGACCAAAACTGCAAGCTTGGCGCTACCTTTAATTAGATATATTTATGTATATCTAATTAAATGTAAAGGAAGGGATGGTGTAAAAGGACATAAAGGTAGAGGGAAAGGAGAAAAAGGATGCAGCTATTACTGTCACAGACGGTATAGGGGTAGTGACAATAGCAGCTAGGGTAGACCGGGGACTTGAACTAAACAGTCATCGGACAGATAAAAAGGAAGATCAACTCCTTGGAGGTGATAAAAATTAAGGTAATAATTCAAATATGTGTTTTCACGTTAACATCGATAGGTTTCGACGTCAAAGGATTTACATGAAAACAATGTAAGTACGGTCTGTACGATTATACAACAACAATACTAAGTTATTAATACATGATAATTCCATACAGTTAGTCGCAGAGCAGTGGCCCATTTACTGATGTCGTATTATAATTTCAAAATGAAGTATGCCGAACGGTAGTGCGTAGTTTGCCTGAATAATATAAGCGATCAATGGAAAGAATCTAGACGAGTCATATTATATTGCAACCTTGAAGTGACGATTTTAATACTTAAAAGCGCAGTTTTATATGTCTAGGGTTTTTTTATAAGGCGAAAACGGGCAGGCGATAACTGACTACCGACGCCCGTAGATATCCGCACCACCAGAAGGCTCGCAGATGCATTGCCTGCCTTTAATTAGGGGTTTAGGCCACCGGGAATTCTCACAAACCGAACGAAACTCGACAACAATGCCATCACTTGACGTGACAGTATTGTCGGCGTGAAGTGACGCCGATCTTATGTGAGAAAGAGGTAAAGGTGGATCTTATGTGAGAAAGGTGAAGAAAAAGCTTCATCATCATCATCATCATTTCAGCCTGGGTGCGTCCACTGCTGAACGTAGGCCTCCTCCATTAATTTCCACAAATGGCGTGTTGCGCCGCTTGTATCCAACGGCTACCTGCGACCCGCAAATCATCGGTCCACCGGGTAGGAGGCCGTCCTGCCTTTCTTTTCCCCAAAGAAAAAGCTTAGGGCTAACGTATTATTAAGTCCACAACCATGCGATTCTCCAGAAAATTAGGGACCTTCAAGAAAAGAGCGTACTTATTTCTCAAAGGCCGACAACGGACCTACGAGCCCTCTGGTGTTGCAGTTGTCCATGGGTGTGAGTAGTTACGAAAGTGAATGCAGCCCGCCCGTTTGCCCCTTGTTATATATATTTTACTCTGATAAATAAAAGCGCGGCGGAGAAAGTAGGACGCCTTCACAAGAAGCGTTATTGAGCCGAGTGTACTGATAGCAGTAAGTAACTTACACTTGACCGAAGCTAAATAGGTCTTTGGCCTCGACTCAACCTCCTTATCACAGCCGTACACAGCTCTATGACATTTATGGCACTGATTGATTCATGTCTCACTCACGATATGACCAGTATCCTTTCGTAATAACGGCCTAATGATATTGTGTTTTGCTTATCACTAAAAACTATGCTATGTATAGGAGTACTAGCGACCCGCCCCAGCTTCGGACATTGTTGAAGTTTTCGTACGGATTCCTAACTTTTTTTAAAATATTCTGTCGCCTATGTTGATAGTCGATAATGTACTATTCTAAGAGTAAAATAATTTTTCAAATCGGTCCAGTAGTTTAGAGCCTATTCAATGCAGATAAACAATCAAATCTTGCCTCTTAATAATATTAGTATAGATGATATGTTTTATCCTCGTCTCACAAAGGGAAGGTAAACAGAGGTAAAAGGTAGAATAGAGGGAAAATGTCTGGAAACTGTAAGCGGCACAGCAGTATCCGTGTCTCTAAAAGTTCCTCTAATTGTCTTCTTCTCTTCTCTTTATCTCCTTTTTCTCTCTTCTCTTACTCTCTTTTCTTCTCTTTCTCTTACTTATTCACAGTTATGTATTAAATTGCCCCATTTTCTCCACTAAAGGTCTCGTCAAGTAACGATAAAAGAATCTGAATGGCCCGTGGGCGAAGTTGGTAGTTACTCTTGGCCTTCCGCTTCGGGGTTTGTGGATTCGATTCCCGCCTCGATTCTGGGTATATAATCTATATGTATAAATTTATATATTTCTATAAAAAAAATTGTGTATAACAGACGTGTTATCTATAGCGCAGGCATTAAGTTGTCTACATTAGGAACAGACGTCCGTGTCTCAAATAGTCCTGTATATGTATAAATATCTAAGTTCATGCGACAGTTATCATATTGTTAGTCAAACAGCGGCAAAACAAGTTCTTAATGTTACAATTAAGTATAAAAATTGAAAAGAAATCTTTTAAAGCTAATGATGCTATTTATATGCAAAGTTCTACTAAGGATGTCGCAAAAGCACTCGTAATATGAGAGAACAAAGCGAAGAAAAAAAACAGCGAACAGACGTTAAGTGGCCAACTGGAACATCGTGCGAAAAGATCTCTGGGTTTGTTTTATAAAGAAAATTGTTTCCGCTCTATAAAAGTTATAAAAGGGGTGTTGAGTGTTAAACGGTATATCACGTTATCGATGGTGTGCTTTTTTATCCACAGTTTGACTTATGCCGGTGCCAGACATAGTTTCATTTGAATGATCATTTCAATGATCATATAGTGTGGGCGGTGACTTTGTGTACCTTCACAAAGTTTTGTAGAACTTTGTAGACTTCAAGGACAAAAATGTACAAACACTTTGAGCTATGACTGGCTCCTGTATTAGGTACCTACCTTATATCTAATCCTACCAACTTATATAGGATTATTCCCGCATTATATTGATCCTTGTTACGTAAATTTATTCAAGACTGCTGTGAAAGCATTTTACGATATACCTAGCCCTAATTTACTTTTAAAAATGGTTGTTTTGACTGCGAATTATTAATTATCACATTGTATTGATTCTTTTTACGTACGAGTACCTTTTGAACCTGCAAATAAAAATACTAAGTACTTCTTTCCATATTGCAAGGGGAAAACGGGCAGGCTATTCACCTAAGTAACTACCAATGCTCGTGGAAATCTGCACCACCAGAACGCGTTACCCACCTTTAAAGAGAGGTATAAGCCACTGGGAGCTCTCACAAACCGAACGAAACACGACAACAATACTATTACTTAACGTGGCAACATTGCCGCTACTTCACGTCCATCTTAGATGAGAAAGAACCTAAGCGATTCGGCTGCAGACCAAAAGAACTGCAAGCATGGCGTTAACTCATTTTATAATTTTTAGAAGCTCTTTCAGTTTGTTTTTGGAAAGGAATGATCGATAGATAACGAATGATCCATGTTTGAAGTCCTTCTACCTTTGATAGATAAAAGAAGGCCTTTATTTTCGTATATATGCATCATCAGTTGGCGCGGTCGTAAAGTGCACAATGCGGCCCGCATGATCGATTCTTGCACGTCAAGGAAACAATGCTGGTGAAACGCGAAAATAAATATTTTATGGTGGTACGGTGAAAAGCTTTGTAGGTTTATTGTTAAGCAAATGGGGGCTAGGTATTTTCGCATTTTAAAATGAATTCTGCGCTATAAATTTACACGAGTCAGTGCAAAAGACGCTGGTTAAATATATGGTTTTCGTATTCCTTGCCTTTGATTTCATCTGCGTGGTTAAAAATTGTTTAATATCTTTCCACACTAGTACCTTCGTACCTTAAGTTTATCTCTTACTAGTACCTTAGGTGTCTCTTTTACTGGTACCTTAAGTTTCTCTCTTACTGTGTGGAAAGCTGCGTGCATATGTGGGGCATATATGTGTGCACAAATATATATAGGTATATAAATCATAAAAGGGGTCTTTTAGTATATTTCTTGATGATGCTTTGCTTTCGGAATTAAACATACGTTTAATAGTGATAAGTGCCGAGCCCAGGTGAGATATAAGTAGAAGAAATTGAGAGAGATCTTCGTCCATTAGTGGAACAAAGCATGGTTGAATTAATAAAATAAAATAATTAATAAAAGCTACGAGACAAAAAAGAGTTTCATAAACAGATGAGATCACAGATGAAATGACTAAATTGCCTCATCTTGACACATATACATACGAACATTTCCTCAGCTCTATTTCAAGGCTGTGAGAAGCTTGTTACAACGGACGGGATTTCATTAATTTTCCTCCCAGATTCAGCGACATTCGTAATTTGAAAAATTACCTCAGAGGTGATCGCGAACGGGTCTGTAACGCTCCAAGATATTATACCTTGAATAATTTAACGCCTGTCGTTACGTAGAAAAATGGCTTTGAAGATTGCCTTTATTATAATAAAGTTGGATGGCCAGTTTCATTAGGGAGCCCGGTTTATTATTCGCGGCTTTACTTATGTGGCTTTATGTAAAAGAAGCGTGAAACATGCCTATATATTCCTATAATTAATTTTATTTATATATTAATACGTGAAAACTTTTGGTACCATTTTACGAAAATTGCAGGGACGGAGGAGTACGAAATTTGGCACATTTTTAGTTCATATAGAGGAAAGTGTGCAAATGCTTCCACACGCACACCAATGCCAAACATTTTACGCCATTTAGGCACACATGTATTGGATGATGTCAAAGCGTAATCGTGACAACCATATGTTACAATAATTGTTAAATTAAATTTTTCTTTGAATGTAACAATATATGTCGCCGAAAGGTTTGTGGGCGAATTTCGGCCAACCGGCGATGTATAGCAGGAATAAATAGGCAAGTAAGATGTTGCTATAAATATTAACTATATTAGGTATTTTAATGAAAATATTTTACTATGTACATAGCTTCTTCTGGTGGCTTTAATAGTGTGGCTTTGTTTAAAAGCTGTATAACGAATTAAAGCAAAATTTTACAATATCGCGAAGTACAGAAAAATAATTAATTACTCTACGTAACCTTACAATGACATGTTGTTTCATCTTGGCTGCAGTTGTCCTGCAATAATAAATGTATTGATAAAATAATATAATCTCTGTCGAAGGACTACACTGGTTTCTTAATTTAGCAGTAGATGGCGTAAGTAGGAGATTAGTTTGCGCTAACGTATTGCCTTTCTGAAAGTAATATAACCAAAATTTTATTGGTGTGTCTGCATACAGCAGAAGACGTATATATTAGTACTGTTGATTTCTGAAAGGTGTCGCTGTTATACTCGTTTATTAAGAGTGTAATGCAGTGAACACCAGAAATAATTATTCAAAATAATGAATAGAATTGCCAAACTAATGACGAATATTAGAAAATCTGTGTGGATTATTCATGAAATCATTTAATAGGTGTTAGATAGACAATAGACATACATTTTCTTATATTATCATATCCATTTTTATGTGGTTAGTAAACGATTACATTATATCAGATAATAGTTCTGCACATTAAAAGACGGTTTTTATCAAATGCGATGTACATAAGAAGTGGCAAAACGGTTAAGCAGGCCAAATAGTCATGTCTTATATAAACTACAAGCTGCTCGTTAGTACGTTTTTTTGTGCGGAATCCCCAATCTTCGTTTTTACCAATAACCCAGGAATAATTCGTTTTTGTGGGCCCTTTCCTGAAAGAAGTTTCTACAAAAATTCGTGACGTTGATTAGTTATCGCACATTCAAAGGACAAACAACAAACAAACACAAGTACCGCGTAGGAATAACTGGTTACCGCCAGATAGTTTATATGGATTTTGTAATGATAGACTTATGAAATACTAATTAAGTTAGAGGAGTCATAGCTTAATCAGTGCCCGGCATTTGAGTTGATCGGTAGATTAAGTAGCTTTATCACGGCCGGGTAAAAGATGGGTGACCAATTCTAACACAAACTTACAAATATGTGACGTCGCCCGCGTGAATTTAGTAATCAGCTATCTTGTTATATATTGAAGGTTTGAATTTTTTGTGTATGCCTATGTAATTTCTGGTAAAACCTACCAGTGAAAGTCTTGTCAAAATCGATCCAGCCGTTTCGTTCAAACCACCCGTAACAAAAAGATAGTTAAACCTGTTTCAACTATAAAAACCTTATCCTAAAAATGACAAACACAAAAAAAAAATAATTATTCAATTTGGTGCAGTCTTTCGGTAGTTATACACGTACATACATTTCAGCAATTTATTTTTATTTATATAGGTATAGTGCGTTCGGTCTAAAAATGCATTGTCTTTTTTAGGGTTCCGTACCTCAAAAGGAAAAAAGGAACCCTTATAGGATCACTTCGTTGTCCGTCTGTCTGTCTGTCACATATATAACCTCGTCGCCAATATTAAGTCGACGATCGGAGAAGTGAACTAAGACACGATTAGGAACGCACTGTTTTATTCCAAGAATGACAACACATGACATATATAACAGTTGTACTACTCATCTCCTTCTGTTTAAACTGGATAAGCAAAAATAAGATGTAAATTTGATCAATAAAACTTGAATTAAACTCAAAGTGTAAGGGTCTAAGCTCTCATTCACATGAGAGCTTTTTTAAATGGCGTTAAAAAAGCATTCAAATAAAACATATGAATTTCCAAGTTTGTGTTTTTTTTGCTGTTGACCCTTTTGGTCTCGACAGGCTCTCCGATAGTGGGGGGGAGGGTCTCGCCCGAAAAGGGACCTCCTTATGAGGACCTCGCCGAACGCCAAGATTGTGTTCACACGGCAGCTATTTTAAAACGCGAAGCTTTTTTATCGAGCGATTTTTTTTATGTCCAAAGCTAAATATATACATACATATTCGTACCGATGACGCTTAAAAACCGCCAACATCGAGATTTAACGCAACGTTTTTTTAACTCTCGTGCGAATGACGACTTAGTTATCTTAGTTTTTAAATACACAAAATATAAATATTGCTTTTTTAAAAGCTTGCACTAAAGGCGGGCACATTGGCAAACTAGCAGCGTCAGGGTATGTGACCACAGTATCTTACAGGTTTCTGTCTATCTCCCTACTCTGAAATTACCATATTAAATGGAAGGGAACCTTCAACACAGTAAGTGTTGAGGCTTCCCTTCCATTTAATATGGTATATAGAAGAATTATATAGAAGCTTATAAAAACAAAAATCATACGAAAAACGTGTGACAATATCAAATAATCCTCAACTCGTATTTGAGATCGGACGTGTCTAATTTGATTGTCGGGTTTTATTCCGCTCTCTGGCCCTCCGATGGGAGGGATGGGAGAGTAGGCGTGTCCCGCTCGATAACTGAAGATATGCTGAAAAACGATTCTACGCCAATTGGACCAGAGTCGCCTCTCATCTTGTTAAATTTCCACAATTCTACTTGACTCGCAAATGTCAATACATAAAATAATTTTAGACTTTGATACTGGCTATTTTAAATATCAAAGGTACTAAATACTTATCCATTGCCGTAATATTTCGCTGTATTTCATCATTTAAACGTCCATACTGGATCTATTATAAAGGCATGTTCAGACGAAGCCAGCTCTGGCTTCCAGTGTCACTGGCAGTAAAAGTTACATAAGCT
>JANCMC010001385.1:0-17758 GCA_024363005.1 Charaxes varanes
ATAACAGTAGTACAAAGTTTGCCAGCGATTATTTCGTATCAACTGCGCCCTACATAATATGAGTAATAAAATTTAAAGATACCTATAATACATTTTGAAATAACCTAAAATACATTCAGAAAGATACCTAAAATACATTTTGAATTAACGTTGTGTCTTTTTATTTTAAATTTAAATAGTAATCTAAGTCTTTGAAGTCCGGATAAATTTCTTTTTAAAAATTCAAATAGTTTAAAAAAGTATTTTATTTTTATACAATAGAAAATATGATTGGTGTATGTATCCAGGCCAGGATGAACTCGTTTGTAGTTACCATGTAAACCGAATGACCGTGTTCCTCGCAGTCATATAAAATATTCAGAGGTTTTAATTAAAAACATCGGCAATAAGTGTGTGCAAACCTTTTACATACGCGCTCAGGTACAAACGATCTACGTGTGATACATTATGAAAATTAACCTCATGCACCATTTATTTGCAAGCTAAGGTAAAACTGTGTTAATATGCACATCGAGTAATACACTAACCTAAATACAAATCAATAATATCTCGTATTGCAATCGATCGATGCAAATGATTGATTTATGATTCACTTCCTAGCGACTCGCGTTATAAATATTGATTTCTTCAAATAATTTATTATTATATAACTGTCGATTTCGTAATAGGAGTATGGAGTATCGTCGTTGTTCAAGTGTCACAATTTCGTAACATCGAATGTACATCCTTTTAAGGGCGGAAAAATTTATTTCATTTAGTTTACTGGAACGACTTGTTTCAAATTGATTTGGAGGGAAGGATAAAGAAAGCAGATATGAAGCCAAATAATAGTCTTGTCCAAGAGACGAGGTCTTAGCGCACATTATAACACATGCGCACATAAACGATATTATTAAGTTTAAAATTTGGATGGATGGATGTATTCCGCGCCGTACCGTCCAACTCACAACAAAAAAAAAAATAAATAAAAAAAAAAAAAAAAAAGGTCTTTGTTAAATCGCTCATAAAATGAATAGTATACAGCAGTTTATCATAATCATATATCATATAGTCAATATTTTTTTCTCCTTACATTTTGTATGTTGCATTTTTTGGTATTTTTTAGTATTATTGTAACCTACTAACATATTTTGGCTGGCCCGTTGGCGCAGTGGGCAGTGACTCTGCTTTCTGCTCCGGGAGTCGTGGGTTCGATTCCCACCTCGAGTCTGGGTGTATTATCCATATGTATGTAATTATATATTTATGTTAAAAATATTTTAAGGCAGAATTCAATCACCGATATACCATAGTTATATCGGTGATTGAATTCAATCACCGATATACTATGGTATATCGGTATGGTATATCACCGATATACCTATGGTAGTTATGTCACAAATATTTGGAG
The DNA here is from genome assembly GCA_024363005.1 of Charaxes varanes. Lineage (NCBI taxonomy): Eukaryota > Metazoa > Arthropoda > Insecta > Lepidoptera > Nymphalidae > Charaxes > Charaxes varanes. The sequence goes on from JANCMC010001385.1 coordinate 1,391, forward strand.
TTCATAAATGCTTTTTTCGTTTTGGATGATCACTACTACGTAAATAGTGGCATTTGAATGCGTTTATGGGGAATATGGGATTTACATAACCTTCTATTTAAGCGACCTTTAAACCAATCGATGCTTTATTTATAACTATTCTACTTTAGTGCGAGTGTTTAGTAAATATTTTATTACGCTGTAAATTAATCGACGCTTCACTGCTACAACTTTATTACATGAAAAGATGCTTTTTAAAATTAAAAGCTATTTCTGGAATGCCTTTGAGACATGCTGCCTTTCAACAATAACTATTTTAGGAAAAACTGTTGCAGTAAGGACGTCAATTACTCGGAAAGAAACCTCTAAAGCTTTATGTTTACTTATTTACATTTTGTTTAGATAAAAACAGCGACTTCTCAGTAGTCGCGAACAGAAGCTTGAATTATGCAAATTATTCATATTCAAATAGTTTGTTTATTTACATTCAAAATATAATATTCCAGCGTGAATTTAATGAAGAGATGAATTTGCAACAGGTATTATTCCGTATACCTCTTTGATTTTTGGGGTTCCGTAACTCGAAAGGAAAAAGGAACCCTTATAGTCCCCCCCCACTTTGTTGGCCGTCTGTCTGTCAATGCCCTTTTCCTCAGCAACGCAAATAGGTATGAAGTTGAAATGAATACCTAATACAGAGGTCTTTGATTCCTTGAAGCTGTGAAAAATCAACCTTTTAAGAATACGTAATAAAACATAATATGACCATTTTTGACACATTTCTCATACTAGTGCATTCGAAAAGGGATTGAGGGTACTTACCGTTGACCTAGAGATCATGAAATTTGACAAGAAGCTATGTTATGAAGTCCAAATATACATCACAGAAAATTCACTGACTTTGTCAAATCAAACATAAGAAATTTTATGACTTACAATTGCATGTTTCTATAAAGTTGAAGACTACCTTAGTACTTAAATATTCATAGACTAAAGAAATTTATAAAATTAAGTATTCTTAAAAGATGAAATAAACATTTAGTACCATATTACAATTATACTATGACATTTTTATTTAAAGTTTATATTATATTAATTTGTATTATTAAGTTAGAATTATGCGAATTTAAGCATATTAGTAAGCGGAGGAAAAGAAACTAACCAGGATTTCCTTAGTAGCGGCGAGCGAACAGGAAATGACTCGAAAAAAATATATATCAGCGTCCCTCGATGTCATATTACTTATTAGAGTGCAAACAACACCTCCGTGAAGAATAAAAAAACATGCATTTTTGGGAAAAGTAACCAAACTGCATAATTACCCTATATTTTATAACAGAAAACTACTAAATTGATTTGATAGCATTTTCACTGACAAGGAGCGGAGGAGGAGTTCACCGCTGGTAAGAGGCCCATGGACCCTTGCAATAATATAAATTAACAGATGCTTCCTTTTCAACTCTCTTTTTAAAGATATCTAAGCTAAAAATTATGGTATTTTAACAATCCATATGATTAATATATTCTTAAAGACCTTAAATTAAAAAAAATATTTGTATGAATTGAGAAGGGAAATACAATTAATATACCAGTTAAGTTTAAGAATTATTGTTCAAACAGGTATAATACTTAATTAATGATGTGTTTACAATGTGAACAGTTTTTATTTTTTTTTAAATAATTTATAATTAGGAAAAGGTCCTCCACTTTCTAAGAAAAGTACTTTTATATTGAGCGCTAAAATAAAATTTACTTTTAATTGCTATCAAATCAATTACGGACAACATCTATAGCAAAACACAGAACAATTGTACACAGTGCCTGTTTCAGCCATCCCACAACAGAGCGAACACTGTCCGTCACTTCTCCGGGCATGTCAACGCTTGTTGACTCTATGAGTGAGCTCCATCGTGATCGAAGAGCAGCTTGAGCTGCGAATGACGCCATAGTACGAATGGACTGCACTAAAACCATTTTGCATTATTGACAAATCTGTCCCATCGCACTTTATAAATTTAAAAAAAAAGCTGTAGCTTTATTGCTTGAATGAAAATGGTGACATTTTTTCGTGTTAATAGTTTTTTGTTAATTGAAATTATTCAGATACACTTTGGAATGGACCCATATTAATGTGTTGTTCAGAATATTTTTTTAGGCACACTAGTATTTATTTAAAGAGGTCAGGACTTATTTGTGTGTCAAAAACTAAATTGATTACATATTATAGCTGTTATATCCCATCACACTCAATAACAATATCCTTATTTATAAATAAATCAAAAAACCATGTTGAAGTTTTTTTATGACAATTTTAAGTGTGTGCTACTTCTTAATCTTTAATCAGCAAAAATGTCCCATCACACTCAATAGTCCTATGTATTAGTATATATGAATCATAAATGTATTTTATATTGAAAAATTTATAATTATTTTATCGCTTCATATGAGCCTCCTTGAGCCATATGAGCAGCAAGAGCTACTTAAAATAGCGATCAACTCAAATGGCGACCACTGATTAGGCCACAACCATCTCAATGCCCAGGTCAAAAAGACCTAAGCCATGTGGCTCCTTTAAACTGTCACAAGTTCCGTGAGGCCGTGAATAACGTTACAACGAGAGGTGGTCGTTATTGTTATGTGATGAAAACTTATACGAGACTTCAACCTTGCGCGATGGCGGGACGTGATTATGATGGCAAGCCGACCGTGACACTGGTACGGGTCATGATAATGACGTCTTCATCCGTCTCTGCACGAAGCCTCGTGTGCGCTTAAATTATTAAATCATCTTGTTTTTCTCTCTTTTCAACCAAAATCCAATTATTATTAACGAACTTATCTATGGAAATCAAACTGTTTATAAAGTATTTTTAAATAAATACTTTATTTTTAAATTTTTAGTCGAAAGTAGATATTTTTTGTCTATATATGATTTCGGTAGGCCAACTAAACGCTACGCTTCAATGACAGATGAGGTTTCGGAATAAACGAAAACGTCATCGACTGTATGTATGAATATTCATTATTATTATAATCGAAAAAAATCTAACAGTGTATGTAGTGTACATTTTTAGAATTTAGTCGATTTCTCAAAAATCACTTAACCGATTTTGATAAAATTTGTATGGGATCGCCTCTAACGTATGGTCTATTCAACTAAAAAAGAATCATCAAAATCGGTTGATAAATGGCGGAGTAATCGCGTAACATACACACAGAGAAAAAAAAAAAACGTACACTCGAATTGATAACCCCGTCCTTTTTTTTGAAGTCGGTTAAAAATAAAAATAGCCGATGTCCTTCTTATTCTTCTGCCTGCAATGAATCTCTATTTCTATCTATCTACATACATATTGAAGCAAAAGCTGGTACCATTTTAAGAAAAATGCACGGACGGGTATGTATGAAATTTATCACAATTATAGTTTATATAGAGGAACGTATGCGAATGGTAATATTTTTATCAAATGTACGTTTTAAGTATATTCATTTTTTTTAAATTAGCCTATAATGTCCCACTGCTGGGCAAAGGCATCCCCACTCTTAGACCACTCTCCTCTATCCAGAGCTAAACCAATCCACTCCTTTCCCGCAAAGGCGTCCAAGTCGTCCGTTTCGCTTCGACACCGAAGCATCATCAGGAGATAGACTCTACAAAGGTTACTTGCTCTTGCAAAGGTGACTTTACGAATAACCGATTTTTCGTATTAATTCGTGGATTAAAGCAAAGTAGTTTAGTTTCTCATGCAGGTTATTAAGACGGCAAAATAGATGGAAGTTGTGGGTACCTATAAAAGCAATGGTATATTGTATCTTGAGTGATTCACTTAGGTGCTTGTAACTAATAAAGACAAAATGCTGCCGAGTGACTTGTATCATTTATATATCCAACAAGAATTATATTTCCAACAAGAATTATATATCCAACAAGAATTATATTATGGAGGTAAATTTCCTTTATGTGAATGTTTGAAATTATTTGAGTTGTGACAGCTTTGTTGCTGTATAGAGGTCATCAAGCGAAATGTAACGTCACTCAAAATGTTACTTGTCTGAATTGAAAAAAGCACAAAGATGTTGCTGTGACTAAGGCCGTCTTTTGTATACAGGGCGGCACAAGTATGCAAGACTCATCTTCTTCTATACTAATATATAAAGCTGAAGTTTGTTTGTTTGCTTGACAACGCTAATCTCAAGAACTACTGATCCGATTTGAAAAATTCTTTCAGTGTTAAATAGCTCATTTATCGAGAAAGGCTTTAGACTGTATATCATCACGTTAAAATGGAATCTATTTTTATTATCTAATTTACGTGAATGAAGTCACGAGCAGAGCCAGTCATATATAAAAATCGACTATAGAAGTTTTTGTCACCCCCTCTTAAGCCGCTAGGCCCATTGTAGATGGTGTAGATAAATTGGCCCCGGTAGGTGGCACTGCTGTCGGTGTTTAACTTAACTAAGGTATATTTCTGGTTATAATTCAAATTTCAAGGTATAAGAAAAATTAAAGATAGGAAACCTCAAAAAGATCTAAAAGAAATACTACAAAATTGGTCGCAACTTCCAAATACTTCCAGTTTCTTAATGATTTATGCGGTATTTGGGAAGACTGTGCAATGCCCACACAAGCCGTTTGGGCTTAAGGGTGTGAAGAATTATAATATTAGCTGTATGTCTTTATTACGAAGCGAATAAAAATAATACCTATATAGAATTTAATAGATTTCATGCATGAGAAGCTAAACTACTTTGCTTTAATCCGCGAATGGCTTGGATGCTTCATTCGCGGATTAAAGCAAAGTAGTTTAGCTTCTCATGCATGTCATGGATTTCCGCAAAGTAACGCCTGATTCCAAGAGAGGATTATAGGAAATAATAATACCCTAGTGATAAATAAATAATTCTCTTAGATGTGGTTTGACCATATAATCTAAACTCCAACTTCAAACAGCATAAAAAGCGTACAAACAGCTACGTATATATTTGCCGTGGATTGTGGCCACCGAATGCCCAATCAAAGGGGTAGTTTTCGAAATAGTTGGCGCCGGTTTAAACCAGTTTCAAACGGAGGAATCCGGTTAGATGCGGTGCAAGTGAAAATAAGTGGGTATTTAACCACGCGCCGCTAACCGCACGCTAAAAGTCAAAGTATGGCGCATTATTGTCCGTTAACTTCTAATTTTAGGAACGGAAATTTAATTCGTGTTGGTTTTTAAAGGAATTATTTTCGAGTATATGTTTTGAATATTGTTAATCTAAACAAAATGCATTTTTTTAGGTCATTCCCTGCATGCCCACATGGATGGAAACCTTAAACAGAGCATGGGATTGGAGGGGGGCACTCGATATTAAACGTTTATTTAATTCATTGTAAACTGTAACAAAATCTAAAATTTTCAACTGTTTCTCTGTCATTACGAGATCTACGAAAATGCGATTTCTTGATTTTAGTTTTTCATTTTCATTGAACTTATTAAGTATTATTTTGCAAGTTAATGTCAAAACATGGTAATTTAATTCTTGTTTCATGTTTAATTATCATTTAAAAATAAAATTAAGTATTTTATTTACTCCCTTTTTTACGTTATTGGCAGAATTAAACTACATAACACTAGTTTTCTGCCATATAAAATTTTTCCCTCTGAGTTTCAGTCGTGTTTTAAAGGCTTCTTAATATCTCAACAACAGAAAATGTGAACTGTAGCTTTGATTATATCGCCAAAATCACCGTTTTCCTTCTTATAACAACCTAAAAATTTATACTAAATTAGGTACCATCATAACAAAACGTTGTTATGGTTGGACCCAAATATATTACAGTTTTCAAACCTCTACCGTTGCGATATCGAAGTTTCAATTTTCCTCTGTTAATTCAAATGAATTTTACATTTACAAATTTACAAACGCTTTCATTTTGACTACGCAAACAGAACATATCATAATTAAAATAATCATGACCTAATTGTAAAATACAGGAATATATATGTATGTAAAATTAATTTTCGTAAATTTCGACAACATGCAACTTCATGGAATCATATTTTAAATTATAACAGTTATTTACAATATTCGGCGTTTATTTATACAAAAGGGAATAACATAACAAATGATTCACTTTTGACTTTAGTTGTGGTAGGCCTAAGAAGTATTTAGTGTTCAATTATAATTTTCCTTGAAAAAAAGAAAGTTTTATTTGACGTCCTAAAAAGCGCGCTGCGCTTCACCTGATAGACTGACCGCCGCTGCGGGTTTCTGTACTATTTAGTTGATTTATAAAGTAACCAAAAATTAAATATTTTACAAGGGACAAACAGGCAGACCGTCCACCCAAATCACTACCGACGACCATGAACATCTGCATCTCCAGGAGGAGAGGTTTGGACCGCCGGAAACTGTCACAAACCGAATGAAACACGACAACAATACCATCAATTGACGTGACAGCACTGCCGCTGCATCACGCCAATCTTACGTGAGGAAGAGGTACTGGTACCCGGACGCGCAAGCCCTATTTGGCTGCAGATCAAAAGGGCTGCAAGCGTGGCCCCACCTCTAATTAAAACTAATTACATAAAATTATCCCTGATTCCTCTTTAATCAATATAATAAAAATATGCATTGATATCCATCAGCAGATGTCTCGAATTAGAGTAAAGCGCAGTATATCGTAAATAGTACACCAACAAAATACTGGTAGCGAAGGCAGAAAAGAAATGAGCGTGTCCGTAAATAAACCAAATGTATTCCGTCGGCTGAAAAAGATTCTAACGAATTCCAGTCATTATACTTTACAAAGACGAAATAAACCGACCGACTTCATGAATAATATGTCCGCAAACTTTACAGTCTTTCTCAATTATTCCTAAACCGTTCCTATTCAAATACGAGACGTTTTTCTCTCGCTCCGACTCCAGTGGTACCACTCGCGCCGGATATTGCGTCTGTCGCTTTGTTCTAACAACTTTTAATTCTATTAATAAGATCAAATGAAAGATAGATATTATAGATATTTATATATTATAGATATTTTAATTGGAGTCACTTTTGATGTTTTCTTAAAAATGTTTACAAGTAAAATAGTTGTTGGAAGGTTCTACGATAAGAGGTAACTTGTGCGCCCATCGGTTCAAAATAGGTTTTACGTTGTAATATTAGTGTCTTTTGGCAACAAATCGTAGCATCTTAATGTATGTATTTTATAAATGACATGATGATTAAAAGCCCAATTAAAGATCATGTTTCTGAAATTTTAAGCTGCAACTTAAAATGTCACTCCCTTGGCGTCTCCTCTTGACGGTTAAGTTCAACTTGCAGACAGTACATACCTGCTTTGTATAAGCTGCTAAACTAAAGTGTGATTAGCACGATATTAAATAATTAAGCTAAAAAAATTTTATTTCAATAAAGAAAATACAACTGACTTTGTACTGAAAACGCAACTCCCCTCACGGATTACTCCTTCCAAAAACTAAAGGATATGTTTTCTAAGATGACTCGTATACGAGGTTGTGTGGTGGAAAAGAAGTTATTATGGATAAAGAAAAATATGAATCTCTGATAAAAATTATAATCTTATTAAATTAAGTACTAATGTTTAATAAAATTGATTTAATTAGCTTCTACATTATTTGATTAAGTCTAACTATTTGTCAAATATGTATCTTTCAATCAAATATGTCGCCCTTTAAAAACTTACAAAATATATATGGTACAAAACTCATAATATTTAATAAAAACAAAACCAAATCCTTGGCGGTGTCCCATAAGCATTTGATATTATTTATATATACTGTAGCGGCACTAGGACATAAGATGTAACCAATTTTTAAAAAAATGTCATTTAAATAAAAAGCACAAATGAGCGTCTGAGCGATAAAAAAACAGATAAAGGCGATGTAAAATAATAATTAAAAGTCAATAGCTTTTCTTACTAACGAAGCTATATTGAAGTTTCAAACGTTTTCAATTTTTTTTATTGAATGGTAACATCAAACTATACATACTCTTTGTTACGTTATTTAATAGAAAAATAAGCTATGTCTTTAACTTTTGTAAGATATTAGCGTTAAGCCAGAAAACAAGTTGAAGTAGATACTTGAAATGAAAATTAAAGTCGTATCAAAATTTAAAGTAATCTCAGCCTGAATGTCATTTTGAAAGTACGAGTGTCCCGTGGGATGTACCCGTCTCAGATTTATGTGTACTGCGCAACCAACCTACAGTATTACGAGTACTTTTAGCTCTTAATAAATATTTTCTAGAGTCTGCCAAAAAGGGTTTGAATTTTAATCACAATATACTAGATTATTGCATCGAGAGGAAAGTGCTATGTTGTTCCGTGGTTAACCCGAGCGAGCGGGGGGCTCTAAATTAACACGATGGCATTAATTACTCTCCAAGACGCGTAATCTACTTTTCTTTCAACTACATCGTATATTTCCATTTTTTAAACTTTACGTTCTAAACATTAAGTGATACTTCATATTTAGCAAGTATACCATGCACGCCCTTGGTTTTTTTTTTCGGTTTTATTCAGTCAATTTTTATTTTCAACCAGTGTATTTTTGATCAGATGCATACATTCTATATGTAGATAAAAAACAGCAATGAAAATTCATACAACATTGTCGCACTGTTTTGGTTTTAAGCATAAAATGCGTTCTTTCTGATCGGTTATGTAGTGATTAATAATAACATTACTGTGCAGTTGGAAGAAAAACAACTTTGCTTACTGGTTTAATAGGTATTTATATTATGTAACGCTCGGCTCGCTTTAAGTCGCCGTCCCTCGGCTGCTCAATTATGCGAGCGCCGTCCGTCCGTCATAATTCTCGTTCGGATTTTCTTAAGGGCCCGTCAATTTCGTTAATTTGATACAGTTAAGGTTTCGCTCGACAGGACCCCTTCTCCGGAACGATCGCAGCTTTACAAGTTCTTAAGTAACAGTTAATTCCTTGCGCCGTCGTTTTGTCGACCGGCGACCGTGTAACGGGCGGCAACAATTTGTGATATGAAAGAGTTAATTTAAGATGAATTCGCCATTAAAATGGAGCGTACCGCTTTGTTATATTATTCTGTAAGTCTTCAACTCGACTCGCAGTGGGTTTGCCTAAATATCTCGTCTCAAGACCCTCAGGAAAAAGGACATTCAGTTTTTTCCTACTCCTTTATCCCCGTGATATATTGATGATGTGATTTTTTTTTAATATTTTTTTATTCGTTCTAGGTACTAGACCTCATATCTGACGTGCTGTAAAATTATTATCTGATAAAACTTTTTGCCAGTACGAAAGATATAAAATAAATAAATAAATAAAAATTGACTAATATGAACTAGCTAAAATTCGGGTCCACTAGTCTGTTATTATTATACAGAGGAAAGATTTGATTGTTTCTTTGCATTGAACATGATCTGAAACTAGGAACCGATTTGAAAAAGTTTTTCATCATTAGGATATATTATCCTTGATGAAAATTGGCGAAAGAAGATTTTCAGAAAAGTTAGGGATCCGTATGAAAACTTCAATAATGTTGCGACGGGGTGCGCCGCTAGTCTCTTTATAAATAAACCTTGATGCCCGGCCCGAGCCTCATAGCTTAAACACAAATACGTAGTTTCTGCGTTTTACTGCTGAATTTGACAACTTACAAGTAAACGCCAGTGAAATAACATCCTTCATATTATTGAATTTAACTCATCAGTACGTCATTTTGAATAGACAATTTGTTGACCACCGACGCAAAAGCCCCCTTTTTGTTTGTCTGTCTGTGGGATCGCAGCTTCTAAACAAATAAGCCGATTACGATGAGCTTTTTTGTTTGAAAGCTGACCAGTCATTTGTTTAGTTGCGGTGAGAATTTACGCGATTTCCCGACGGAATATAAATTTATTTTTAAATGTTTACCGAAAGATGGTGGACCCCAGGCGCTGGTCATTTACACGTTCATCATTTTGTTTTATCAGACGGTCAAGATTTGGAGGCCGTTGTATTTGGAGGATTTGGAGGACTCTACAAAGGTTATTCGTAAAGTCATACGAATAGCCTTTACGAATAACCTTTATAGAGTCTATCTCCTGATGAAGCTTCGGTGTCGAAGCGAAACGTGCGTTGAGGCACATCGGAAAGTCAGTGTAGTGCTGAGCTTTGGTGGCGGATTCGGAAAATCTACTATTGCACAATAAATAAAATAAATGTGTCTTATCAATAAGGTAGAAGTGAAATTCTTTAAAAATGAATTTTCAGGTTTAAAACTTATACTAACTTTTGCAAATTTTCTCTGTCGATCTGTCTGTCTCTTCGTGATTGATAATTTCTAAAACAGTTGGACCTACGTTATAAGCCTCGAAAAGAAAACCCTCGATGGTAAATCAGATGATAAATATGGATTTATCAATTATTTTAAGGTCCTGAGTTGGAAAAAATAAATAAAAAATGTCAAAATGTTGCTTATTATGTATACATATTTACACAACAAATAATATTTAGTAATGACTTTTTTTTTTTTTTATTGGAGATTGGTAAGCGCTTGACCGCAGTCACACTTGATAAAGTGTAGATGCGGTCTATGGTGGAGCGCGCTTGCTTAAAATTTGCTTGCTTATAATTGCCTTTTTATGAAACAGTTACATCACGAAGTTATTTTTTTCTACGCTCAGTTTAACAATTAGCATTTCGCTAAGAGTTTATAATTAAATCCGTGGTTCTGCTATATTTATTCATAAAGCAATTTTAAAATAGTTTTCGTTTCATATAAAAGTCATAGTGCATTACGCTGCCAACATAAACACGGGTGTACCAACAGTGACTCTTTGTACAAACACAGGTACATAATAATTACCTGTATGTTTGCTGTACTTCGCAATAATGGCTGTTTAATAGACCGCCACCCCTAATGAACCCTTATTATTTAGTTTGTAACAGCATTATTCCGTTGAATTTGCATTTTGTGTGAACTTTGACATTAGTTTTTGTAGTACTATTGTCATTCTAGGAAGTGCCTTGTTCGTCGCTAGTCATTACATTGTATAAAATTCAACTAGCTTTCCGCCCTTGTGCGTGTAGATTTTATAAAGTAGGTAACGGATTTTAATGCACTTTTCACAGTATATAAGAGAAAATAAAAGCCAGGAATTTCAATGATTCATAACGCCATGTTGCAAAAACGTATTTTTGAGGCTTACTTGCAGACAAATGTGAGTTCCATAATTTAGGATATTCATTTAAAAAGCAGCGATCTCATGTCATTGTCATTTCTAAGATATATATTATACGTAGTCTGTGGCTTATAAAAAGCTGTTTAAGAAAATATACAGTTAATATTGAATTAAAGCTCTTAATATTTCCTCTGTTATGCAGCTTTACCTTACGAAATAGAAATTGCTTTATAGTGAATAAAATTGAAGAAGTTCATTTCTTCCGCTCATATCTCACCATAGTGGACTAGCCAAATATCCATATTTTGCACTGAATCCACTATAATATTAAATCACCATATAATTCACTGCACCCGATTTGACAGCAATAGCTTATTGTTTTATTTTTTATTTATGTCAGTCTTATGAATTTTGAAAAAAAAAAATAATTATTTGATTCTTCAGCAGCCTAAATATGTTTGATTTTTCGATATAATCGTATATACTGCATAATCCAAAGTACCGTGAACCCTGTATATTCCACCGTAAACAATTCTCCATGACAAATTTAATCCGGCAGCAGCCATATTGGAGAAGCGATTGATGTTTGCGAACAGGAACATCTAATCGACGCTTTCTTTTTCAAACATACAATATTTTAACATTTCATCAATAATTTATCTTTGATCTTGTAGCTTACAAATTAAAATAACTTATATTTATATAAAATGCACTGAAATATCACTTATTTTAATCAATTTAATTCACAACTTATTTGTTTTATTTCTGCTAAAAGTTGCTACTATAGAAAATTTGTAAATGTTAACGTCAGATTAGAGAACCTCATCCAAAGATGAATTTCAGTATTGCATATTTTAACTATTAAAGCTTCCAGTTATATGTACGTTGCCGCTTTGTGGACTTTTCTATATAACTAAAGAATATTTTGAGATAATTTGCCTCAATCGTGCCTGTGACTGTAATTCCGGAGACATACATAGCTTCATTTGAATGGTGATTGCAATGACCATGTAGTGTGGCCGAGAACTTTGTAACTGCATAAAGTTTTGTAGAACTTTGTACATTTCAAGGACAAAAATGTGCAAACACTTCGTGCTATGTCTGCTCCAAATTAGTGGAATTATGAAGTGATAGTAGATTATAATGCCGGAGCCAGATATAGCTTTATTTGAATGATCATGTAGAGTGACCGGGGACGTTGTATAACTGTACAAAGTTTTGTTGTATTTTGTGGACTTCAAAGTCAAAAATGTATAAAAACTTTGAGCGATATCTGGCTCCAATTAAGAAATTAGAAATACTAGCAACCAGGGCATTTTGCTGCTGGCAGGTGGGGAAGAACGCAATGGAAATTTCGAAGATATAGAAAAACTGGAAAAAAATTAAAGAATTTTATAATTAAATGGACGCGTAATACTCAATTCATTCGGTACAAGTTATATGTACTTCTTATTAAGCTATGACATTACGCGTACTTTTAAAAAATAACGCCAGTTCTGGTCGTGCAGATGTCCATGGGCGTCGGTAAGCACTTCGGTGCCTGCTGCCTGCTCGTCTGCCCCCTTGTAACATATTAAAAAAAAAAAAACATATATGTATAATAAACTATTTTTAAATGTAAATTATACTGCCTCCAAAATACACCAAGGAACTAAAAAGCAAAAACTAATAAGTCCTTTCGACTTCATAGAAACCTACTTATCTGTTGAAGTCGGTTCCAAACCAAATAGGATCCCCGCTAAACCGATGCAGATGGTAGTAATGTTTTTCTGCTCTTGAAGACTGTTTTCACTATATTTAGAATTTTATTTATTTTAAAATTTTTAGTTAAACGTAAATGTATTTTGTCTGTATATGATATGGTCAACTAAATGGACTACTCTAAAGGCTGGTGAGATTTCGGAGTAAACAAGAACATCATCGATATACAACGATGTATATGTATATAAATTTTTAGTTTTGTTGATATCTCAAAAATCGCTAAAAAGGTTTTGTTAAAATTTACATGACACCTCTGAGGTATGGTCTATAAGAAAAATCAACATCGATTCATATAATCGCTTAACATACGTACAAAAATCGAAAAATTGAATTGATTGAACCTCCCCATATATTCGCTTAACATACGTACAAAAATCGAAAAATTGAATTGATTGAACCTCCTCCTGTTTTAGGAATTCGATAAATAATACGAGTAAGGTTGGTGGTTTCTCCTTCAAAATTTGACAAGGTTTTGATGAAATATCAAAACGTATGTACTTATAAAAAATTATGATTCGTAATTTAACAATCTCTACGACCTCTTAAAATCTTAACGTAATTTCGGCAGTCAATTCTATTAATGTAAAAAACACTTAAAAAATTTACAATTATACCAAGGTAAAAACAAGAGAACGTATATCTTTTAAGAGAGGTTTTTTGTAAGCATATTATTAATTTTTGTGCGTGAATTTGTATTTATATATGCAATTTGTTTTTAAGTGTTTGTAGAGGCGGAAACAGGGGTAGGAGCACGGTAGGCTCCAATGTTTCTTGCCATGCCTTAGGAAAATGAGAGTTAACATTTATTTACCAATCTTTAAATATAGATTTAATAACGTCATTTATAATCTTCCAGGTATCCAAGCCAACCAAACAACTTCGACCAACTTCAAAAAACGAAATAGCAAGTACAAACAGCCTGGAAGACGAGACCATATCCGATACGGAATCAATTTTTGCCAAAATCCAACAAGAAGCACGGCCGGGGACTTTGCGTAGCTGCACAAAGTTTTGTAGAACTTTGCAGACTTCAAGGACAAAAATGTACAAACACTTTAAACTATGTCTGGCTGCGGTATAATAGATATTTTAGCCACTAGTAACTCCGAATAGATAGTACATGCATTCACTGTTATATCCACAGTTTTGTAGGTGATTTATATAAATAATTACTACAGTTTATTGGTTATATTTGTATGCTATATAGACTCCGAATTAACCTTTATATTATAATAGGATAATATACTATATATTATAGTAAGAGTTTCAATTAAAGAAACAGTAAAGTCATCTCCCGTATATAGTAGGGAGTTTGCCATAAAAACATCATTCCATTAGTACGACGTTAAATATACTTTTGATTCAATAACTTACAGTAATTTAAGTAATATCAGATTCCATTATGATTGGCAACATATTTTATTGTGCACATTGGCATATGCCGAGAACTTAAGTGAAGTATTGAAAATAGATATTTTTAATTTACTTTTGTATATTTACTATTATTTCTTTTAAGACTTAAGTTTTGTTAATTTTCTCTTTCACTTCTTATTTTTAATAGTATTTTATGAGATAGCAATATTGCACAATATATAGTTAGTGTTAACATCTTGTAGTGTCTTGGCATTGTGCCGTTCTACCTGATATAAATAAATAAATCCACTAATCGCTTGTGGAAGCGTTATTCGATAAACGCTACGCTTCGCCTTGTGTATGGCCTACATTTAAATTTCTGGAAGTGATATCTAAATCGACATATGAGGGAATAACGCGAACGCCTCAAGGCTTTCGTCTGCTTATATAATACCAATCTCCAATTCCCTGATATTTCCGTATGAAATAATAATAATGATGATAGTATGTGAATGTGTATTTTGATATTTGACAAACGAGAAGGAGGTTTAGCTAAGAGCCTAGCACGAACAGTCTCGATAGTTTTACTTACCTTTACGTTCGAAACTGAAAGTCAAATTATACATTAATGCTACCACTTTACACTACTACATATTGCTAGGACGAACCTTTACTTGACGTTTCGTCTCGAACCTAATAGTAAGTAAAGCTTTCGAGGCCTTTTCGTCCCAGGCCCTCTGATCCTAAGTACCCGACAATGCCATATTCGACTGTAAGCAATACGATTTAAGTATTTGTAGTATCCACTGATACTACGTAAATATTATTAAATATTTACTGTAATTATAACTCACCAAATAGGTGTATGCACGATTGAAGCATCATCAGGAGATAGACTCTATGGTAGGGGCGCCCTAGAGGGGATTTTGCGTAATACTCGAATCTTTGCGCCCTGTAATGTACCCCCAAAAATATGAACTCTTAATATAAGGGGGTTTACTATTGGACCTTTACAGGACCCTTAGAAAAACTAAGATGCGTCAGATTAAGCTAGGTGAGTCAATTACATGGAGACAAGTTTATGTTTCAAAAATCTGACGAATTAAGCTTGAAATAAGAAAATGGGAGAGTCACAAAGT
Source organism: Charaxes varanes (assembly GCA_024363005.1). Classification (NCBI taxonomy): domain Eukaryota; kingdom Metazoa; phylum Arthropoda; class Insecta; order Lepidoptera; family Nymphalidae; genus Charaxes; species Charaxes varanes. The sequence goes on from JANCMC010001385.1 coordinate 16,781, forward strand.
TATAAAAAAACGTCCACTCGTTTGCTTGTCACATATTTGAGCGTCATTAAGTTTTTATTGTGAAGCAAATCCTTCAAGGATTATAGAAAATTCTGACGATTTTCACAAGGCAGTGTAGCTAAAACCATCAATAACGCCAGAAGCGTAGCGTTATTAACATCATGATCTAACCTTCACACGACCTTTTTTATCGTTTGCACCTAATCTACGTGATCCAACTAATCTCCACATTGCTTTAGTGACTACAAATTTACCATAACGGGCTCCCCTACTAAGGTTATTTGTAAAGTGATTAGTAAAAACACAGCTTACAATTTATACCTGACGTAGTGGGGATACCTTAAGGCGGAGTTAAAAACACTAGTCTATTTAAGATAATTGATTTTTTACCACAAAACTTTAGCAAGCACTAATTAATGTTGGCAAGAAATTTTTTCGCGGCTCTTAAAAACTTTCAAATTTGGTAAATTATAATTTTTGACTCTTCCGTATCAAAAGGTTGCCAACCCCTGGTGTATACCATATCGTCGGTCGAGTCTATTTGCCATTCAAAAAACCAGTTACGCAGTTTCACATGTAAAATCTACCATAAAGCATTTTTGTAAGTCATTAAATTTCCTTTCAGGTCACGGCCGACGTAGGTGTTTTACTAGGTTAAAATCTGCATCCACATCGCGACTTAACTATTCACCCAAGTACGTACATCACAATCTTTATATATATGTTGGGTTTTTGAAAATTAAATGTCAGTTATGTCACCGACTCGATATTTCATTGCTGCTTCCTTGTAGTTTGTGCTTAAATAATCAGTATATTTATATTTATTTTTAAGTTCATTGTAAAGACGACCAAGAAGTTGGTTTGCCACGCTTTTATTCGATGTTGTCATTTGTCCTTTACGCGTTTTTGTAGACGCGGTGAAGGTTGGTCGAGTCCTCTAGAATCCCTTCGGCAGCAACTTCGCAAACTGGACGATTT
>JANCMC010001392.1:0-10997 GCA_024363005.1 Charaxes varanes
TAGTTGTTGACCTATGTTATAAAAAAAGTAAAAAGATGAAGTATAATTATTAAATTTATTATCCATAAAGTCGGATGCCGGGCGGTTACTGTTGCCTCATTATGGTCTTCGAAAATATAAGGCCTAACCACATGGAAAATACCTACAGTTTATCATTGAAACGCCAAAATCAGAAGTGTTCCCAAGATTACGGATATGGACAAAGATAGACCAAATTTCATTTACTAAGTGTGCTTGTTGTCAAAAATTACTTACACAAAAAGACATTCAAATCAGTGTGGCTGTTATTAAAATTATAAATCAAAAATTGCTTTGAACAGATGGAAAGTGGAGCTCGGTCGCATTTGAGACACTTGACGGAGTACTTCAGTCTTTTGTACGAGTTCAGCAAGATGGGCGAGGAAGAGGGCAAGTTTATGTTACGGGTTAATGCTATCTCGTCCATGGTTAATTTCTACCTGGGCCAGAACTCCAACACTGTGAGTATTGTAATCGTTTTTTACGTTTACTATTGACTTTGACAGTTTAAAATAATATAAACTGATTGACTAGGAAAAATAAAAGAAATAATTCTATTTTAATGAATTGTATTAGAATTATTTTTTATTCTATATACGGAAACGAAAAATTACGTTCGTAATAGTGTCGTTTAGAGAAAATGCGATAGAAGCTTCAATTTGTACTAGTATAAAGATGCGGGTCCACGGCGGTGGGCACTACATAACTTAATAGACTTGTGACGTCACACTTTCACGGTCTATTGGGTTCGAAAGCATGATTATATCCAACACCTTGCTTTAATAACAATGTTTCAAAATCATAAATTTTATAGACATATTCTCTTTAGCAATGTACTATATCAATAGTAAGCAAGTTTATACGCGAACTGGCATTTTGCCGATTTAGCCTGTATACCTATTTATATTGCTCAGTAGTGGGACACACGTGGCTGATATAAATTTATTACCTAAACCTATAACGAAGTGTATGATTATCCACGTTGTAGGAACGAGGCCTAGTGTATCTTTTATAAATATAATATATGTTAGTCTTTTAGAATACTCCCAAATGATTGATTGATAGCCTCAATAGCTCAACGGTATAAGGTGTGGAGTGAAATCCTCAAGGTACCCGGTTCAAACCCCACCGCCGTTAGGGTATTGTCGCGCCCACTCCTAATACAAGCTTTTAATTTAAGCTTAGTAGGAGGGGGAAAGGGAATATTAGACATACCTAAAAAGTATTTAATTCTTAGTATAAGATTACCTCTGTTAGTATGTACTGTTTGTAACACTTTTGGAATAAATGTGTTTTCTTTCTTTTCTTTCACTGCTGAACGTAGGCCTCCTCCATCAATTTCCACGAATTGCGCCGCTTGTATCCAACGGCTTCCTGCATAATAATAATCATGTAATCAACAACTTACATTACAATTAGACATTAGATAAAATAAATAACAATAATTACGCGTGTTACCAAACTTAATTAAATTTCTATCAGGGATGTTCCATAAAGTGCTTAGTTATTAAGTTACTTAGTTCATTAAATAACTTAAAAATCAGTCACCTGTTCTAAATTTTAGTATGAATTATTTGGATACGTAATTGGCGACGCCACCATGGCGTCTCGGTGAGGTAGGACTCTAAGAGTTCTAGAAAGTCTTTCTACCCGTTGAGGTAATTGATCAAACGCCTAAACCTAGTACAGGCTTTTAAGCTTAGGAAGGGAAATCAAAATATGGAGAAACGAAAATATTACGCTACGCTAAAATAAAAACGGGAATCCAACGTGTATGTCAAAAGATTATTCTTTCAACAAAACAGTAATCTTATCATTACTCACTACAAATTCTATCACAAAAGACGTATTTTCGCTTAGAACTCAAATAATGTAAAAATGTTTAATAAAATATCATAGTTGCAGAGTTTTTCATTACTGCACTGCTTTTTTTGTTTTCATATCAATTTACCACAGAGCTTTAAGGTTTTCTATAAAGTTACATATAAAATGTAGGCATTGGATCATAAAGGTTCTGGTTGGAATTAAAAATCGACTGTACAAAACCGAAAAAAAGACACATGGCTAGCATTCTATTTTTATTTCATTGTAAAATTTTCATACTTCATATTTCGTAAGACAAGATACGTAAATGAAAATAGACAGCGATGTAGTTGAAAGAAAACTGGATTACGCACCTTGCTGAAGCGAGTAATTAATGCACTCGTGTTAGTTTAGTGCCCTTGCAATCTTTACGGTATCAATGTAACACTCCTGCATTCATAATTCACTTTGCGCTCAGTGCGACAATTTACTACTATTGCAGATCATCAAACGTCTGGTAACCTACATCTTCTGTCTAACGTTATCCCGGTTAAGTACCAGGCTCCGCGTAGATTGCAGAGGATGTGGCTCTGAGGCGAGTTAAGATGACCGATTGCCATCTGACGTCATCCTCGGAACCCCCACGATCTCTACAACCTTACGACTAATGGTACCAAGCCAGATAGGTACCTCGCTAAACTGATGGAATAGACCACGTGCGTATTGAATATTCTATCGTACATTGGTCGTGTAAAACCTTGTTCCTATTTTTCTGTGTGTAAAATACTCTAGAAACAAAATACACACAATGATTAAAAAATATATGGCCTTTAAAAACAACGCTTTAAGAATTTCAAATAGACAGTACAGGCTAGAAGAGAATAACTTTTTATTGGATTCGATTCGATGAAAAATATTGGAGAAGTTATATTGAGGAAGTGACGACATTGTTATTATCGTTTCAACGTCGTCTCCATCCAGACGGCTCCAGTCGTGAAACAATCTTTTCATCCCGATCCGCTGTTGAACAGTAAAACCTCGTCGCTATGATTCTCAGAGACATTTCATATCTTTTGATTTATCCGTCCAATTTCATGAATCCACGTCTCATTTTACGGAGCCCGGCGACGACGAAAAAGTTTTGTCCTCAACAGAAAAATCTGTTTGTTTGCGATGCCTTTCTTTTGGGGCATATAAAAAAATTAGTTATGGCTGAGCGTAACAATTGGTTTTATTTAAATCTGCTGAGGTTTGCACTAGGGTTGTACGATATGGGGTTTTTATATCTGTTAATGCAAATAGATGGATATTCCGGGGCCGTAAGACATTATTTATTTTCTAAAGAATGAAATCATAGGACTCACGTACTTTTACTGCATACTGTGAGAAAGGTCACTAAAAATAATAGCTGCTTTACTTATTTTGATATGGCTGATTTTTATAAATATATTTAGTAGAGTATTACGCTGAAGTGTAATATGAAAAGGTTCAGACGCTTTAAAGCTCTCCAAACAATTGATGAATCTTACTTATATTTACGTGCGATTTTTTAATATATTATTGTCTTTGAAATAGTTTTCTTAACTGTTATAAAGTCAAATTTTAATTAGTAAGACCAAAAATCCCGTAAACGCAAAAATTGTTAACTGACTATGAGCGGGAGAGCCTTAAGCGTGCGTTGGGCTATCAAATATGTCTATATCAAAGTTAGTAAGTGATATCAAATACCATAGATTATTATAGAAGGTGCATATATTATAGAGCAGAGTTCGGAAACCTTTTGGCAGGCAAGGACCACATCGTTAAGAAATTAGACGTTAGCGGGCCATACATGCAAAATTTGGTTTCAAGCCATCTATTTAAGTAGTACATATTATAGAAGATTTTAAAAATACTAGCGGGATCGCGGGCCACATGGGTATAAAATGAGTGTTGGCATTTGCAAGCCAGTTTGTACTGAGGAGTGCATAAATAGCAACTGTACGTCGCCCGATTTTTGTACGTGTTTGGAAGGCTACGAGAAGAATACGGCAAAACCTTCACTCTGTTATAAACCTTGTTCCGTGCCTTGTGACAATGGCGTATGCGACAACCATGGTCGATGTATTTGCGACCCAGGCTTCGTGTTCGAAAATAACAACTGTGTGACCATTGAAAGGTAAGGTTGCATCTTTAAAAATAATATTATTGACTAAACAGCTCTCTCTATATTTCGCAGGCGATAGATAACACACAAACCAAATCGGAATCTCTTCGGACCTTTCGTTCACGTAGTTCTATACATGTACAGATATATTTAGTATCAAAAATCACATGAGAATTAGAATAAAACTAGAGAAACGCCTTGTGGACAAAATATTCGGGCAAAAATGTTTAGATTTGACTACTACGTACTTATTTAAAGCTATATACAAAAATACAATTCTTTATACAACGAAATTAATATTTGACAATTAATATTTTTACTGCCGCCATCTTGACTACGCTTTGACACAACCTTAAAGTAAAATGTATTCACGTGTGTGTGAAGTGATGTACATCGTTTGCCATTGGCAGGCGTGTGCTTTTATTTTGAAAATGTGTATATATGTATACTTTATAAAAATATTGGCATTCGCAAACCCTCCTTTATATAAACTATGATTGTGCCAAATTTCATGTTTATATATATATACAATATTCTTTTTTTTTCAGACTAAATTGTAGTAACTGCGAGGGAAATAAGTATAACTGCACTGTTGAAGAAGAGTGCGCGTGTCAAGATGGCCGCCAGTGCTACCAGTATCCCCCTGCAACTTCTTCGATGACGAGGTAGATACTATACTGTAAAACTATAAAATCTTTTTATATAAGCCAGTAATTTACAGAACTCCTATGAAAATATATCGGGAATAAAGTAACGTTCCGCATTATATATACGTCGGAGTCATACACATATAAAATATTAATAAAAAAGCAGAAGACTATAATGTATAACGGATAGACGCTTTTTTATGTTACAAAGGGCAAACGAGCAAGCGGTTCACAAAAGTGACTAACGACGCTCGTGGACATCTGCACCACCAAGGGACTAGCAGTTGAGTTGCCGGCCTTTAATGACGAGTTTAGACCACCGGGAAGTCTCACAAACCGAACGAAACGCGACAACAATACCATCACTTACCGGGGCATAATACAAAAAAGATTGATAAGGGCCTGATTGTTTGCAAAGCTCATTACAACTCCCTTTGTTCAGTGCAATGATTTTAATTACATCTCTTGTCAGTATAAAGGATTGTACAATAATTTAACATTTAATCAGATGATATTGCTATAATATTCACAATGAATTAAAATTGATATACCAAGAAAAAATCTATATACACATATTTTTTTAATTATCCTGCAATATCCCACAACTGGGCAATGGCCTCCCCTCTCTTAGATCACTCTCCTCTATCTAAAGCTAACCCAATCCACTTCTTTCCCGCAAAGGCATCCAAGTCGTTGGCCATCTCTTCCTGGCCTACTTGGTCTTTGGCGACCATTGGTGGGAGTCCATATAGTCGTAACATTTGCCAATCTTTGCGGGTCCATTCGTAGCATATGCCCAGACCATTCCCACTTGAGCTTTGCGGATTTTTTTCTCACATCCACTACACCAGTGACGGAACGCAGGGTGATGTTCCGAATTCATTTTTACACCTGTTATGCTACGTTCCCTGGCTCTTTGGCAACCCTTGAGCTTGGATTTCTGCTCTTCAGTTAATGACCAATTCTGTCCACCATAGGTTAGGATTGGCAGAATACATATACCATTCTAAATTAAACTTAAACACATATTACATAACACTGTATCACAGTTTCTTTTAACTAGCACAGGAATAAGGGTCCTAACTCAATTGTACCAAATGTAACAGTTTCTTAAAATAAATAAATAAAAATAAATAATTAAATTTATTTGATGATAAAAAACAAAAACAAAACAAACATTTAAAAAAAAGGGAAGGAAAAGGCTAAAAAAGCTGATACACGGTCGGTGTTATTGGGGTAGGTTCCCAATAGACTGGCTGCGCTATATCGTTGGATGGCAATGCTAACCCAGTGACCGAGGTACGAGCCAGCTTTTGGATCTCTCGTTTGGATTGTACTATAATATAAAGTAAGAAGTTCTCATTCGAACGAGAATTTTTTTACCGCGCGTTAAAAAATTGTTCAAATAGAACATACGAACTCCCAAGATTGTGCTCACACGACAGTACTTTTACAACGCAACGCTTTTTTATCGAGCAATATTCTATTTACAATGTTATATATACATACCCCCTATATTTTTGTATCGACGACGCTAAAAAATCGCCAACGCCGAGATTTAACGCAACGCTTTTTTAACTCACGTGTATGAGGGCTAAATCAATACCAATGAGACATAGCTTCATTTGAATGATCATTTCAATGATCATGTAGTGTGGCCGCGTTCTTGTGAAACTTCACGAAGTTTTATAGAACTTTGTAGACTTCAAGGACAAAAATGTACAAACACTTTGAGCTATGTCTGGCTCCGGCATAAAAACATGTTACTCTAAAGGCTAAATGGTTAGTAATATTCTTATCTCTAAAATCGGTGTTGCCACTTAAAATTACAGAGAATCTCATGTTTTTTTTAAACTTCGAATGAAGGAAGTGACTTGTTAATTTTTTTGTTGTAAAATCGACCAGATTTAAATCTACGTGTTTAAACATTCCGATTTATTGTAATTGCCTTCGAGGGCAACTATTATAATTTAATTATATGAAAAAACTCGTTTATGTTCTACCAGCGGACATATTTTAGTATAATCTAAACAAACAAATAAAATTAAAGAGTTTGTAACGTCGACAGAAAAGTCTTTTAGTAGATGCTTACTTTAAAAAAGTAAGCATCTTCATATACCAAAGAGGAAACATTCAGGCGTTTTATTTAAGTGAAAAATGTTATGCAAGAAAGAAAATTCCTTGCAAAGCACGTGGTTGTTGAGTTTTAAATATCGAAGTTGTGTGAATAGAACTTCAATTTCTAAACCTCTAATGACGAAAGCTTAAGTAATTCCTTGGAACATTTTCCGTCATACAAATTGCCAATTCAACGTCAAAATCATTTTTTTTTTCTATTTGGATTTTTGAATTCGATTCCTTGCGTTCGATTTGAAAAATACTCGCAGCAAACTCTATGGTATAGTTTTGTTTTAACCATTTTACAATTCAGATACTTTTTTTTACCGAAGCCAGACATAGCTTCATTTGAATGATCATTTCAATGATCATGTAGTGTGACCGGGGACTTTGTACAGCTTCACAAAGATTTGTAGTAATTTGTAGTGTTCAAGGACAAAAATGTACAAATATTTTAAACTGTCTGGCTCCTTCATCTTTCAAATCCTGTACATTATAATAGCAGTTTTGACTGAGCCTATTTTCAGATGAGCGAATTATAAAATTTCAACCACTTTACGAACTTCATCTTCTAAGCGTTATCTCGGTCCAGTACCAGGGTATGCTTAGATTGAAGAGGATGTGGGTTTGGGGCAAATTAAGATGACCGATTGCCGTCTAACGTCATCCCCGGAATACTTACAACCTCACAACTAATATCAGTCCCTGACATTCATCGGGACCCACTGTTTCACGTGCGTATGTATAGGCTTAAGGGCGCGAAGAAGTTTAATTTAAGTGTATTATTATAAATTGATGAATAAATAAATAAATAAAATAAAATAAATAAATAAATGTATACTAATGTATGTATATGTATAAAGCTGAAGAGTTTGTATGTTTGTTTGCTTGATATCGCCAATCTTAGGAAATACTGAGCCGATTTGATAAATTCATTCAGTGTTAGATATCTTATTTAACGAGGAAAGCCTTCCTCGTGATGATATATGGCTATATATCATATATACGTTAAAATTTTTCACCTAATTTTACGCGAACCACGAACACTTAGTATAATCATAAATAAAACATTAGAGATTTCTTCTTCTGCAGTGTCCGTATTCATAAATGTTTTTTTTATAAAAAAAACGATACTAAGGATATCATCACGCTAAATTTTTTACCTAATATTACGCGGACGAGTTCGCGGGAATTATCTAGTATATATATTATAAATCTGAAGACTTTTTTTTGTTTGCTTGAACGCGCTAATCTCAGGAATTTCTGGCCCGATTTGAAAATTATTCCAGTGTTGGATAGCCCATTTATTGAGATAGGCTAAAAAAAATAGATGCAATTTTAGCGTCGTCAATCATCACGCTAAAATTGCACCTAATTTTTTTGCCTAATTTTATGCAAACGAAGTCGCGGGCACAGCTAGTCACCTTATGTAATGACTAGTGTGAAAAGAAAAACTAGGAGTTACTCGTATTCAAACATTATGCTTCAATTTGGTCCCCGACGCCAGTAAAAAGCTTAAATTAACTAGCATTTACGGCCGCGGATTATATCCTGAAACGAACACGGGCTTAAATAAAATGCAAATGAAAATTCAGCATCGCTTCTATTCAAAATGGCCGGCAAATGTGAAATGCGATACAAAATCGTGAAGCGGATTAAGTGCTTGTCACACGTCTACCGTCTCTGGTGGAAAAATTAAACCGATTTGTATTTACGTTTTTCATCTCTTATTTTACACATTTACGCTTAATGTAAGAATTAATTTTACACTTATAAAGTTACATTTTACAATTATCTTGCTCTGCAATTTAAGGTTCCTTAAAGTCTGGAAAAGATTCACGTAAATAAAATTGAACGGTCTGTTTGGTAAAGTCGTTTTTTTTTTACAAATATATGCAGTATTAATATAACAAACCGCAAGTTACAAATATTTGTCTGCCTATCTGTGAGTTTGTTCCAGGTAATCTACGAAACGGCTTTACCGCTGGCTGAGGCGAACAGGGAAGTGTTCTGGAATCGAGGAGACACGACGAAGGGGAACTTGTTAGCGGTGAAAGCGCAAACTTGTGTCTTAGTAGGGTTGAATTCGACTAAATTTAGTATTAATTAGATAGTACTAAATTTAGAATACTTACCTCAGCACACTTTTATGCTAAACCACAAACATACGCGTATTGTGTATGAGTGTTTATACTAAGCATAGAGCGAGTGACACCAGCGCTTCAAGTGATCAACAGTGAACATCGTTGAACTTTTCACCGTCGAGCTAAAGCTACATGAAATTTTCAATATAATTATAATTATTAAAAATATTTTATATCCATCATTCCACAATACAGGCAAATTAAATAATAAACGCATCGCAATACAATCCGGATGTGTGAGAAATATGTCTGTCTCGCTCTGATATACTATTTAGCGCATTAATAGAGTGTATGGTAGATATCAGGTAGAGTGTTAAGGCCGCTCGCACTTTGGATACGAAGTTGTGTCATACTTAAACGAATGTTCGCGGTCGTACGAACTGACTGCGATAAAATAGAGTTTAAATAGCGCAGCGACAATGATTCAAACCACGAATTGGCTGGGCTATTGTCACATCCTTGACACAATCATTACGCTTCGTAGGATGGGAAACAGGAATATAAGGCACATTTTATGTATTCCTAATGCATACTTTCTTAAAATAAAAACAGTGGAACTCTGGGGATGCCAACGAAGTGAAAAAAAAATTTGAACAAATCGTGGTGACGGCAATAGTAACAGTATTGCGAGTTCCATAGTTATTTCCGATCTGATAAATGCCCAACGCGGCTAAAGTACTCATATATACACTGTATATATAGCTCATGGGATGGAGCAATGCTGATGACACGAGTTTTACGGTTTTTGTTCACACAAAAAGTACGTCTAAAGAAGTGTCCACTTCAAAAATTTGCCCCTAGTTTGCATATATCCTTAGGACGTTCCAAGTAGAGTCAGGATCTTCCATGCGTGATCGTAAGTGTTCGCACGAGTAAAATACATACGAAAATGTGTCTCAAGTGTGCACTGCCTTAACACATCGCTTGGCCGTAGTCCGTACGTTTCTGTCGTCACTCGTCAGTTAGTGCAGTGTTGTGTTGAGGGGTGGACGCGTCGTTCGTGTCTCCGTATAGCGATCGTATTTACAAACTTTACTCTATTGTTTTGATAGTGTCACCTTTTTACCATAAACAGTAGCGAATGACCGGAAAATCGTGACCGCAATTAGTATTGAGTTGGTTTTTGTTTCTTTCGTTTTGTTTGTGTTAATTTGGTGTAACCTTGTGTTTCGTGGTTTTCGGCGGGAGTTATTTTGGCGGTTATGATGTAACGCCAATTCCCAGGTTCGAGTCCCGTGCGATGGAAAGAGAGAAGTGAAGATGCACACTTCAATGATGATGGTAAGTTATTTTGAGCGAGCGCTATGCCAATTCCGCTGGCGTTATGTAGCGGTCGCATCTGATTTTTGCTCTATCAATTCAGATAATCATTAATATCTACATCAGTTATAACTTCGGAATATGATATGGCATAACCTTACTAGCTCAGCAGTAGAAAGACTGGAATGATACCCGTAAGATGCTCAGCTTAGTTCCTAATTAGTCGGGTATGTAAAATTGGAAATGTATGTGAGATATTGTGTAAAATTGGAAATATAAAGATAAACAATATCTTTGTAAAGTCATTTGACAGCGCCGGTGCTTCCGAACCAATACGACTTTTACAAAAAAAGTCATACTTAAAGGCCGGTAACGCATCTACGAGCGAGTAAAGTTGACCATGGGCGTCGCTAGTCACGCAGGTAAATCGCCTGGATGTTTGCCTCTTATCTGTTATATGTAACAAACACTGCATACATCCAATGTACTATAATTTAATTTTTCCTGCAATCTAGGGTTTCCCCGCATCTACTATTTCAGACCTAAGTTCACTTTAAGCGGAAAAATTGTTAAAAATTATGCACGACGGACAGTAAATTAATACGCTTTTTTAAAGACCAAATACTTTAGGTATTCAGAATATTTTTGTTTCTCTTTTAACTAAGATTAATGCACTACTAGCAGGGTCGGGATGTAAACCGAGTTTTTAGCGGAGTTCATTCCAAAATAGGAAGAATTCAGATTATGATCTTTTCGGATCAAATATTGCCGGATTCGAATGAGGAGAGAGTAGCGGAGTTACTTGCCCGTGGCGACGTATCACAACACTTATCACATAGCGTGGCGACACATATAAAATAC
>JANCMC010001399.1:0-17757 GCA_024363005.1 Charaxes varanes
TACTGCCAGTGTACCCTGCCCTGTCTAGCCAACCTGATATGATCCTACTAGTGCAACTTTAGATGTCCTTATCCTAGGATTTCCAAACTATTTCATGTACAGACTTGAAAGTTTCCATGTGAATAGGACACGCTGAACCTCATTACGAAAATACTTTTGAGCGAAGACGGACAAGTACTCTTGAGGTTATTTAAGAAATATTTTTATCGCGTTTCAGATACGGAACACTTCTATACAAGCGTGTCTTAACACGCTTGCCCACTTTATTAATTAGAGGTAGCGCCATGCTTGCAATTCTTTTGGCCTGCAGTCGAATTGGTTAGGCGCGTCCGGGTACCAGTACTTCTTTCTCATAGAATACTGTCACGTTAAGTGATGGTATTGTGGTCGCGTTTCGTTCGGTTTATGAGAATTTCGTTATTAAAGGCCGGCAACGCATCTGCTAGCCTCCTGGTGGATGTTCATGGGTGTCGGTAGTCTGATACGTAAACCGCCTGTTCGTTTACCCTTTGTAACATAGAAAAATGCTGCATAACTTGTTACATAACCCACTTCCTTCCACTACTTTGACTTCATCTTCTGGATCTTCTGGATCAGGGATGGGAAGTTGTACTTCCAAATCGCCTACGTAGTCAAGTAGTTTTATTGACTATATTGTACATACTCGTTACGATATATATAAGTATATGTAAGTCATGTTTTGAAAATATTAAAAGTATGATACTGTGATCAAAAAAAAATCTGTTGTTATAAATAGCCATGTCTTGAATTAAACAATGAACGTTGCAAATTGAAATAATTATTCGTTATTATATTTTATATATAACTAACTATATAATCTATATTAATATATAAAGCTGAAGATTTTGTTTGTTTGTTTGTTTACTTCAACGCGTTAATCTCAGGAACTACTGGCCGTATTTGAAAAATACTTTCATTATTAGACAGCCCATTTATCGAGGAAGGCTATAGGCTATATGTCATGACGATAAAATGGTTCACCTTATTTAACGCGGATGAAGTCGAGGCTAACAACTAGTACTATTTTGAAAATAAATAACACGACGCAACCAGCCTTAAATATTAATAGATATTCACAATTTAGTTCACAATACAGTCTAATAGTGAGACAGAAATTATGATTACCAAGAAAAGAGCATACTCATTTCTCAAAGGTCGATAATGCATCTGCGAGCCTTCTGGTGTTTCAGTTGTCCATGGGCGTCGGTAGCCACTTAGGTGAACGGTAAATACGTATATTAAATACAGCAGTCACTGTCCGTCCACATTCCCAACAATGTATGGCCATGTATTATTTGTTAAAAAAAACCTTAAAAATATGTTTGAAATTATGCTGACATTGTTTAAGAACACAATCTTGACAGACCGTTAAGCGTAAAGGCCTATTTACATCGGACAAGCGAATGCTCATTCCACCCCTACTCTATCAAATTCTTTTAATTTAAACCGACGTAGAGCATCTTTCGTTGTTCTTTCTGCGATCAAAAGTCCTTTAATTCTTATTCATGTTTTTTGCTTGTTGATATTTTGGTTTAAACGCTAAGAACAAGCTTTCGTTTACACTGAAACATCGGGAACGAGTACTCCTGTTCTAGCTCTATGTTTGTTTGCTCTAAACCCACCTTTAAAGGCTTATTTACATCAGACAAGCGAATGCTGATTCTCGCCCTACTCGTATCAAATTCTTTTAATTTAAACCAACATCTACGTTGGTTTAAATCATCTTTAGGTGTTCTCACTGCGATCTTAAATCTTCTAATTCTTATTCTAGTTTATAGGTCATTGATATTTTTGTGTACACTAAAACATCGAGAACGAGTACTCCTGTTCTAGTCCTATGTTTGTTTGGTCTAAACCCACTTTTAAATGCTGATTCACATCGGATGAGCCATTTCATTCCACCCCTACTCTATCAAATTCTTTTAGTTTAAACAGAGGTAGAGCACCTTTCGTTGTTCTGTCTGCGTTGACAAATATTTTAAGTTTTATTCCTATTTTTTACTTGTTGATATTATGATGTAAACGCTAAGAAAATGCTTTATGTTGGGTGTAAACAAAACTTAAAACGAATGGCAGATGATCACTATCTATGTATCTGTTGTTCAGGCAGTATGTTGAAATTCAAAACTATGTTAATATTAACTATTCAAACTATGATAAAAATCACTCGACGGCCAAATCTTTTCATATATTTAAAAACGTACGCTTCCGTATAGATGAGATCTCTCCCTTGACTATTTTTTTGTTATGATAATCAATTTAAAAAAAACTTTTTAATGTACCAAAATATATGTTGGCACGTGTTTCTTATCTAAAACGAACGTCGTGATAATCTTCAGTGAAGTTTTGTCTATGTAACTAAAAAAAAGGGTTTCAATGTCTTGCTTAATACGAAATATGGTGGTCATAGTATACTAACTGTTTACCGTTACTTCGTCCGCGTAAAATTAAACTTGTGAGACCCCCTAGACAGTTCAAAAAGTAAAGACAAGGTGATTGTCACTAAAGCTACTGTTAATGTGAAAAAGACTAAAAGTGATGAACAGGGCCCCGATGCAAACGTGAAGAAAGCACCAACGAGGCAAAGGACTAAGGTAAGTTTAAACATAAGTTTTTTAATATTTAATTTTAACTGGTGGACCTTATAGACAATGTCTTGCTCAAATGTCGGCTAAGTTTGCAAGGTATTTTATAAATGCTATATTGAAGTAATCTGAAGTTTAGCATTTTTTACTATTTTTTAAGTATTCCTATGAATTGTTTTTTTTCTTTTAAACCTTCCTTAAAAGAAAGGGAATAAAACAAAACAAACAGAATTCAAATCGATACTGCCATATCTGGGATTGAGAAAGTGCAATAAACAGCATTATTTTTATGTATTTAAATTTGATCATGATATGAAAAAAGCTGATTTTTTTTTATGCTAACATTTGAATGTGTTTTAAGCCTGCATATTAAATATATTTATGCCTAATGTGTTGGGTTATCACTGTTTTTATATACTAACATAAATCAGGTCTTTTATAAAAAGTTTAATTTTAGAAAGAAACTTCATTCTAGTGTCGATTAGGTTAATAATATAAAGAAAGTACCTAATGTAAGTCTTAAAATATGAACTACTTGAAAGAATGCTCTTAAATCCACAGCTGGGTCACAATTCCCGGGCAATGCCATGGTTCCTTCCTCTGCTACATGATGGTACCGGCACCCGCACTGTGCATCCATAGAATGCTAAGAAATTAGTCACAGTTAAAGCTGAAAAAGTTGTGAATTATGGCATAGTAAATTTATTATGCTATCTGCAATATTGATTAATATTTCTCCAACAAAAGAGCAATATTTACATTTTATAATATATAGTTGTACTATCAGGCCCAGCAGACGTTGTCTTCCCTGATTTATGTTCACACAAAAGACCCAAAATGAACGCCATCTATTGGAATTATTCTAAAAATGCAATCAACCCAGCATTTGCTAGTGTATTGAAAATATTCCTTGGAGGTTTTCTTTTCTTTTAATTCTTCTCCAGAACAATGTGAATAAAATAAGCAGACAAGTCAAATAGGCCCAGCTGTTTTTGAGTTATAGCATGAAATACCTGATTTGAGATATACCGAAAGTAGCGCCACCTACCGGATAGAGACGAATTTCTTAGCATTCCATGGATTCACCGTGCGGGTGCCGGGTCCATCGCGTTGCAGAGGAAGGAACCATAGTATACCTACAAGATTTTTATATAGTCTCAAGTAAAAGTCCCAAAAAAGTACGCAATAGCCTTTAAATGCATCTGAATCATTCTCGCATACATATAGTAATGCAATACCTCATAAAAAAGGAAAAGTCTAGTTACCTTATAAGGCTATGGAGAGTTTTTAGAATTCTCAACGAGATATTACGTATGCGTTTTGCAATTTGACTGGCCTGCCAATACCGATTTTTATAAGCGTTAGTTCTTCTCACTTCACTTGTTTTACTGCTCTTTCTAAAAAACTATATTAACTATTTAAAAAAAGGATAATTTTTCAAGAAAGAGGAAGTCGTAAACGGCATTTAAGTCGATTGCTAGGTTAAGTAGCTCTTACCGACCGGTTGATAGACTGGTGACCCATTATGAAAATTCACAAACGATTTTTAAATATCCGAGTTCCTCCGTGTTTCGCAAGACATGTAAAACAGTGAGTACAGATTAATGTTACTGAGCGATATTAGCCGTGAAGATTGTGGAGATCGTGGGGGTGCCGGGGATGATGGCAATCGGTCATCTGAACTCGCCTATCAGCGCCATCCTTTGTAATCTAAGCGGACCCTGGTATCAGACATGTATAATGCTAGATAGAAGAAGAAGGTTAGTTGGTAAGACTTGCCAATCATGTCATAGTTGAAGAGCAGCCACTCGTTGGGCTCGGAGCCGTGCTCGAACTTGTGGGGCTGCGTCACTCCTTCGCCGCTCGCCAGCCACTGTAGGATGCTATTATCGTCCTTCCCGACCTCGTTTTCACACAGCACGGTCAGCGGCACCCACCAGGAAGCAGTAGACCGAACGCTCCCGAGGGATAGGTAGCGTTTCTGACGAACGAACATCATATCTATATATTAATAGGCAAAAGCAAAAGTTGTTGGGAACCTTACAATGAACATTGCGCAGCCGGAGGAGTATGTTGTACGATAGATGGTTTGCAAACGCGAATTGGAACTATTAATATTGAATATTATACAAAAATATTATCATTCGCCTTCCCAATTCGATGTTGTCCGCGCAGTTTTCTTAAAACGTTTCCGAAAGTTTTTGCTTTACATATTAATTTCATGTAATATCCTGACTGATAGACGAGCTTGGACTAAATACGTAACCAGTACATTCGGGGCAGCCTTGGCGTGCGAGATATCGCTGATATACAAGAAGCTCATCTTTGCTAATTTGGTCAATTATTAACGCGCGCCCAAAATTGTGTCTCAACAGATGAGCATAAATATTCAGTTTATTATAATTTGCTGTTTTATTAATAATTTATAAATTATTGTCAAGGAAGTTTATTTTATAGATTTTCTTTCGGTCCCAGTCATTTCTAAGAATAAAATACTTATACTTTTCTCCCAAATATTCGAAATGACTTTTACGGGCCTATCTAGTCACGTATATATGTATGTTTTTATAGTGGCACAAACCATTTTCTGAATAAATATATATGTTACTCTATTCTTAGTTAATCCTTTAGATTTTATATCAATAATAATCACCCCTTTTATGTATTTCTTAAATCATATAAGTTCTACATCTATAACTTATTTAATGACTAAAAAAAGTGGTTACGGAAGATAATTAAATAAATAACGGGATAACGCCAAATGCTTAAGGCGATCGCGGCTCTGTATTGTTTGTTCTGCGCTGTCGCTTGCGCGCTCGCTTAGGCGAAACGTGACAATGATTCATGATTTTTCGTGCGTGCAGCCGGCATTTGTTTGTCAATTCATAAGATGACACCACGATATTAAGTTAACAAACACGAAAGTTACAAAGCACGGCTTACGGCTTTCATTAGGAATGAACCGTTACTAAATAATTACATTTTATAAATTATGACATCAATAAAATACAAGTAGTCCGACAAACTATAAATTTTATGATTAATAACGGCATCAGACTCTCACTCCTCCCTACCAGGTCCTTCCATTTGACTGCATTCAACTTAGAGCGGACCGAATTGTCGGCGACCCAGCTCTTTCCTTTGGATTTGCGGAGAGATATCGAAATAACTTTAAATTTCCATATTTTACCGCATTTTCTCGTAGCTAATATTCCGGGGAATTGTTCGGACTAGTAGCGGCACCTGAACTTCACTACCATGCGCCACCGTCACCAAAAATGCAGATTTGGTCGCTACTTTAGAATTATTCAAATAGATAACGTTCATACTAGATCTTTTGAGTAATGTGCTGTGTAAAATTCTTATTTCACTAGCTGTGCCCGCGACTTTGTTCGCGTTGAATAGTGAATTTGTGCAGCATTTTTGGTAACTCTATTGCTTTTGGTTTATTTCGGTTTATAAATACCCGTCGAATATTTGATAGATGGAAGGTGTTCGGCGAGGTATGAGTAGGCGAGAGCTTTGGTCGATATTTTATTTATTTTTTTATTTTTATACAAAGATATACCAGCAGCATGTGGAAAATACATTTAAAAACTTAATTAATTATGAATTCCGTCCGCCTATTTATGGATTGTTTTTTTTTTAAATTAAATTCGTCAAAGACGGTTGGTTACATACATACGTCTTATACGGCAGCATATGTCTTTATCTCTTAGGGTTGGTTCAGTATACCCTTTTTTACGCTAATCAAATTTGTTCTAAAGTCATGCATTATTTGTAAGGGTCTTTTTATAAATATAATATTAATCCTCATCCAAAAACTATTTTTTAACCTTTAAGTGACAAGAGTGGCCCACGCGGACGAAGTCGTGGGGTACAACTAGTGTTAATATAAGGAAAAAAGCTTAAATAAACTATTACCTTTCTAACACAATTTTGAATCACCTTAATTTAAATTACGTCCATGTTTTGCGTAAGTATGTATGTGTGTGTATGTATATGAGTGTATTGGTTCTTTGTATTTCAATATATTAGTGTATTTTGTTATATGATACAATTATGTAGTGTCTCTATATCGTCATAGTTTTGTGATGGTTGTCTTACCAAGTACATATTTATGATGGTATATAAGTTTTCTGTTAATCGTGTTATACAAATAGTTAGATTTTGATCGATATTGATTACGGGCAGAAACTTTTCTGATACGTAATAATAAATATAATAAATATAATCTTATTACTTGTTTCACTTTGCTTAGTGCCGTTTTTAGGGTTCCGTAGCACTACAAGGAACCTTTATAATTTCGCTCTATCCGTCTGTCTGTCCGTAAGGTGGCCTCCGGTTTCCACCTAGCATTTCCAAACTATTAAACGTAGAGACTTGAAACTTTTCATATTGATAGAACATGCTAAAAACTCATTAGGGAAATTATTTTGAACGAAATCAGACAGCAACTTTTAAAGTTATTTAACAAATATAGTTATAGCGTATCAGATACGAAACCCTTCTATATAAGCGTGTCTTGGCACGCTCTTGGCCATTTATTCTATTTTGAATTTACCCAAATCAGGAGCACATTATCAAAAGATCTGCCAGCTCCTGTATTTTCTTCTTCTTAGAGACCCTTAAATAAAGGCCATACGTTTCCAGGAGCATGCTGTTATGCAGTTATCCATAGATAGTCACTTAAACTAAGGGGCACGTCATAAGAAAAATCACGTTACACTAATTCACTGTTTATTATAAACAATTATTAAGATAGCGTCCTTGAAGACTCTTGCGTCTTGACCATTGAACTATCTAATACACTTAATTTAGAGGCAAACGGGTCCATGTCTTGTTTGACCAGCTGCACATTTTCGGTTGCAGCATTACACCGATTTTCCCTCGTATTCATTCGCGGATTAAAGCAAAGTAGTTTAGTTTCTCATGCAAACTTTTTCAGTGTTAGATAGCCCATTTATCGAGGAAGGCTGCAGGCTATATGTCATCACGCTAAAATTGAACCTAATTTTTTTTACTTGATTTTACGCGGACGTTGTCGCGGGCACAGCTAATAACAAATGAAAATATTGGAGCGTTATTTAATTTAAATATAAACAACAGTAACTTTGTATCGTATTGTATTCAAAACAATGAGCGTGTCTTTAGAATGTTCCCATAGCATTGTTATCTACCGCAGAAGATATAGTTTTAAATCACGAAATTGACTCCACGATGGGAATGACAAGTAAGCAATATGTCAATCTTTTTGTCCCTCACTCCGAGTAAGAAATACTTGGGACTTATTGTAATTTCTACTTTAGCACTTTTTAATAAAGTCGTATTTTCGTTGGAGCGGCTAACGTCGGGGCTAATTTAAACAGGACAGAAAGACTGATGTCGATTAAGACTAAAAATAAAATGTATGCCATTAAACGGCTAGAACTGGCGTCCCTTGAAGATGAGTTATTTTTGAACAGCTGTAAAAAAGGTCCGATTGTCGTAGGGCCGGAGATCAGAGGGCGCTGTCTGTTTTTTGTTCGGTGTTTACATAGAAAATAAATTGTGCGTGTAGACTTTTTTTTTGATAAGTTGGCAAAGAATCATATGGCTCGCCCGATAGTTATTTAGAAAAGCGCTTAACATTGCAATTCCATAAGAATGTAGAAGTCATTTCAAAGTTTTTGTTTTTATTCAAAACGTATATGTTAATTCATCTGTATGTGTAAATGCAGAAGGTCACCTATCTCGAAATCCGCGGGACGTACAAAAATAATATTTGGCAAGGAGGTAGTTTAGTTAATAGACATCCATTAAGAACGGATTTTTCGATAGAGCTGTATTAAGGAGGTCTAAGATGTCGGACAAATTTAATTTTAAGCAGACGAAGCTGCGGGATACAGCTAGTAACACATAAATCCATACATCGTAGACATGAGTGCAAGGGTGTAAATGAACTCTATCTTAGTAATTAAATCGTTGATTTCTTCAAAATATCATTTGTTGAGCTGTGCATTTTGTATATTTTATTTTTAACAATTTATCAATGTGCGCAGGAGTTACATAACTTGATACCTCCATCGCCTTTTTATCATCGAACCAGCAGGCGCCGTGCGGGTTTCCAGGATAAAATATAATCTGACGATTGTATCGAAGCAATGTAGCTAAAACCATCAATAACGACGAGTTATTGGCAACATGGCGGCAAAGGACCTAATATCAACTTTAAATAAATTTTCTACGGTACACCGGAATGTCTGCATACACGTTAACGGCGTGCCGTAGTTTTTATAATACATGTGAGTTACTGGATAAAGAGATTTAGTTCAAAAGCACAACATCGCTTAATACTAAGTACGAATATTAATATCATATATCTAATCATTAGCCCAATTAATAAAGTTGAAATCAGTTATAAAGTTAATGTGATAGTGTCAGTAGGTATTTGCGTCACAAGCGCGGACTGCTAATGCGTCATCATCCTATACTGGTTTCTGACGATAACTAGTCCAGGCTTAACATTTATAAATACGTAGAAGAGGACGTAACGAAATTTTTAGTACCTATAATATTTTTAGAAAAAAACTGCATTTAAACAATACTAATATCGCAATATCGCAATCTTAATAATAAAACCCTCATCACCTCGAGGTCCTAAAGTCCACAACTGTGCGATTCTCTAGGAACTTCTTACCTTGCACAATTCCTTTGTGAAATCAGTTGCCAGCTTCGGTATTTCCGAATGGATACGACTTAGGGACCTTCAAGAAAAGAGCATACCCATTTCAAAAAGGCTGGCAACGCATCTGCGGTCCCTCTGGTGTTGTCCATAAGCATCGGTAGTTACTTGCCATTAGAAAGGGCGTGTACTTGTTTAACATCTTCTGAGGATTCCGTACCTTCAAGGGAATAAAAGATAACTCCATTGTCTGTCCGTCTATGACTCTGACCTTTTTTCAAATCAATTCTCTAAATCATGCAATTCGGCAGGAAGCATATTGTAGGACAAGTAAAGGAAAAAATCAGTAAACTGTAAATTTGTTATACAACAGTGTCTTCTTGTCTATCTGTTTGTCCATCCGTCAAGAACCTTTTTTTCAGAAATGCGAACAGGTATAAAGTTGAATAGAATACCAAATAATGAGGTTTGTGATCCATTGAAGCTATTTAAAAATCAAGTCTCTAGGTATACGCAATCAAGAGATATAGCTATTTATGTCGCATTTCCCATACCAGTGCGTGCGAAAAGACAATCTAAACCTATAAAGTGCTTTCCGTTGATCTAGAATCACGCACTTTGAAATCATGAAAGAAGCTATCTCTTGAAGTTAAAGTATAGGAAAATATCCGAAAACAATATTCGTGTATCCTTGTAATGTCGTAGTATCTTGTAACTACATTGAGAGATAAGATGAAGTACTTGGTACGACATTCATAAACGCTGCATACACTCAAGTCAGTATTACAATTAATTAGTGAAGAGGCGGGCAATTTTGGACTGAAACATATATACCGTGTTATAAAGATGGATGAATGAATAACTGGTGTATATGATCTTGTAATGTCGTAGTATCTTGTAACTACATTGAGAGATAAGATGAAGTACTTGGTACGACATTCATAAACGATGTGGGTGAGTCAAACGTGTTGCTGAGGAAGGAATACATGCAGTTCCAGGAACTTGTGACCAAGGTTTCCAGTGCCCCATGAACTGCCTGCTCCTTTGCCGCCTTTTAATATAAAAAAGGAAAGATATATAAATTAGTGAAATATATATAAACGACTATATCATCAGTTTCAAAACGAACAACGGCGTAGGATTTCGTTTTTTTCTTGTTTTTATTCGCTTTTATATGCAAAGCAACATATGTATGTATATATCAAAATAAAGATTTACTTTCCTAAAATAATGAAATAAGATTTGAAATAATAAAAATAAATTAAGAGTTTTTTTTCAAATCCTCGCACGAAATCGCGTGCATATATAAATTAGATTCTTTATACCTTTTCACACCCTCGCGCGTCGAATACAGATTATAAAAGCTGATAGAGTGCGGATGTCAACGTACGCATATCAGGCCTATGTAATATTAGAGAGCGCTAAACCGGCTTATCTCCCCTATTTGTTTAGATAGATGGAATTTCCTCAACGAAATAACTACGGGGCTTACAAATACGAGACCATTATGTAGATACGGAAAACCATATTTCATGTTACTTAGCGGTACATGTACAAAACCCGATAGCGGGTTATCGCGATGTTTGATAAAAATATTTGTTGTACAATATAAATGTTACAGCTGAACAAAACTTTATAGAGTTTTTACCCTCGGCTTTATAGAGGTGTTATGTGTTTGCCCCTGGCCGAGTATTTTGAGTCGATGCGATAACAATCGGTTAAACAATTTCGAGAATTTTCGAAACAATAGAATCGATTAAAAGCTGTTTACAATTACCTTAAATAGTATGCAATCCGAGTAGAGAATTTGTGTAATACTATGATTCAACGAATTTAATGCTATGATTTATGAGTAATTAATTTTTTTTACCCATTCTATTTTGCGGATTTGTGCAAGATAGTTTTATACGTCTTTTCGAATAAATTTTGCTTTTAACTTCCCGGTGGCCTAAACTCGCCATTAAGGCCAGCAACGCATTTGCTAGCTTTCTGGTCGTGCAGATGACCATGGGCGTCGGTAGGCACTTAAGTGCCTGCCGCCTACTCGTTTGCCGCTTGTAACAAAAAAAAAATGTTTTTTGAGTACAACAAAGTGCAAACCGTATTATAAATAGCTTTCAACTCGGATGGAAAACTGTACTGCCTTCACTTTTAGATAAGTTGTCAGCCTTTGAAAAATAGGTATTCTCTTTTCTTGACGGTGCCAACGGAAATCCGAATTTTTTGTGAAATCATGTATACACTAATACATCTATATGTATAAATAAGAATAAAAGTATTATACCGTTCTAAATTATGCTATAAGTTTAACCTTTATCATTATGTTGGTCCGTTTGTAAGTATTTCCTATCTGATTTTATTTCCTCTCGCCACCAATCCTTTTGGTCCAAGTCTATTAAAATATATTGGTTACACTAAAATTCGATAGAAGATGATTATTCTTCAGTAATTTTATTTCTTAAAAGGTTTCCTATTTCAAGGTAAGTTAATTGGGTTTTGAAAGGCGCCTCTCCATAATTCCATTTCGTTTTCTTTTAAGACTTACTGCTGTATAATAAAATTAAATTCGCCATTGCTAAGGCTTTCTTCAATCTTGTTTCCTTTCATTTGTCTTCGGAATTTGGATCAAACAGTATACATTGAAATGAGCAGGAAAAATTGAATTACTTTTCATATATCCGCCAATAAAATGAGTTCTTTGCGATGAAATTAATATTCAGTTTATGTTCTTCCTAATTAGCATCTTAACGTAATAGCTAATTCATCTCCATGATTGTCATGATCATTGGGTGTCTTCATCGACTTAAAGTTTGGCGGTGAACAGAAGACAAAATTAATAATGGTCACTGAATTTTGTTACAGTTGAGAATATTTAAGCACTGTCCAGTTTTTATCCTCGAACCACATCTCTCGTAGAAGCTGTGTCTTCCAGTAATCAATGCATCCCGCTTTCAGAATTGGATATACATTTAAGTAAATTGTCGTTACTGTTTAAGGGAAATTAGAAATTAGAGGTAGCCATACTTGTAGCCGAATTGGGTCGGCGCGTCCGGGTACCAGTACCTCTTTCTTACACAAGATCAGCGTGAAGTGGCGGTAATGCTGTCACGTCAAGTGATGGTATTGTTTTCGCGTTTCGTTCAGTATGTGAGACTTCTCGGTGGCCTAAACTCGTCATTAAAGGCCGGCAGCGCATCTGCTTGCCTCCTGGTCGTACAGATGTCCATGGGCGTCAGTAGACACTTACCTGGCTGCTGCCTGCTCGTTTGCCTCTTGTAACATAAAAAAAAATCTGTACCTAGATTATTGATTCATGTTCCTTTGACGATAATTTTTTCTGGGTGATTTTGCTCAGCTACTTAACCACTAGCCATCACATGAGATCATGGTTACAAGCTAATAAATTCACAATGAAAATGTAACACAGTATGCTAGAGCGATAATGATATAAACTTTGTATACAAGTTAGTCTAAAAGCATTTAGGACTAATCAGTAAACGGCCCACTTTTCCAAATTACCCGTATTTTGCTGCCTTCCCGCCAACCACGGTCTACTGGCTCTGTTTATTGTTTAATTACTATACTAATAAAGCAATTTAATGTTGATAAGGAATGATACCTAAAATAAATTATGGAAGGCAACAAAAGACAGTCGTGTAATAGACATTATAAACAAAAACACAGTAGGGTTGTTACTTTAAATTATGAGGGTCCCGAGGAATTATTTGAACGGCAGCTGAATTTCACAACAGAACTCAAAATTTTATAATATCAAAGGACTTTTTTACGCTACATATATTTTATTAATTAACAATTTAAATGAATTTACAGACGTTTTTAAATATTACACATTATATAATTCATTCTTTGGAAACAACTGCAACACAAATGAATGTAATTCAAACGCAAATTGCGCAGCCAAGTTGTTGCAGCAATTGCAGCTGAAATCTAAATGTAAAAAACTTACCGCAAACGCATTACGAGTATGTTTTGTCCTATTTTCTTTCTAACTCGAGTTAAATAATGTTTCATACCAGCTACATTAATATTCCGCTCGCTCTTTGTTTAAGAGCTTATGTAATGAAAATCTCATTTAGAGGGTCAAATGCGTTGTTATTGTATCAAGTTGTATCATCTCCATGCCTAAGATAATGCAACATTGCTCTAGATAGTAAAAATCAGGCCGCGTTGGGCATTCTTTTCAAAATTTAAATAGTCTACTATACAAAATATCAGGCTACAATGTTCTCTTTATAATAGGATTGTGGGAGGACACAGTGAGGTGGAAAGTTTTCGGCGAGTAAAGAAAGGTGGGAGCGTAGGTCGATATGCTCCACCGCAAAGGAAGATCTTCAAGTCTAGTTGGAGTTGCCCGAAGCGATCGCACCTCACAAACAATTCTTCGTCGGGAGCTGTGTATATAGAGATTATATGTAGGAACTTCGCTAGCGTGAGTGCATTTGTATGGAGATTTTCAGCGTTTATACTGCGGTCGTGCGTCGTCCGTACAGTGCCATCTAGTTTTGCTTTGGTGCAACTTTCCCACTCGACATCATTGCTATCTCGTTATGTAGCGGCGGCTACAGGGATGAATAAAGACTTAGCTTTTTTTATAAATGAGAGATTTTAATAAACACGAAAATAATTATTAATCGGAAGAATCTGATATTCCTTTCACAATCAAAAATAAATTTTTTTGGGAAATTCGGATATACCGTTTAAAATCGGAGTAATTCTAAATATATAACATTTTGATATGACAAAATGTTATATATTTAGAATGTTGTTCATGACAAATAGGGGTTGATTTCGAAGCCAAATAAAGTTGTACAATATGGATCCAGGTTATATATCTATATGTATATGCATTATATCTTATAATGCATGAATATATAGCTACGATTGTTATCCATACCAATGCTTGCTAATTTTATAAATGTGAAAAAACTATCTGTTACATTTCACGCCAAAACATCTGAAGAAATTTTGTTAAATATTGATATAGAGATGGATAGCCTAAAATGTAATAAAATCGCTGAATTCACGCAAACGCAGACGCGGGTTAAAGTTAGTATCAATATGATAGAGTAATTAAAATGTAGTCAGACAGATTTTAGTATCGTCCTCTACATGTTGAGACAAAGAGACAGTAACGTGATAAATAGCATTGTTTTCATATCGTCGTTTGAAACATACAAACAAGTTTATAACTCAGTTACTAGTACGTTTCATGCATGCAAATAAAAGCTTTGTTTTAGGCTTTAAACGTATTAGAATAGACTTAATGGCGTGCCTAGTATTTGAATAGGAAGAGTATAGAAGGTATTTTTAATATTACAAGGGGCAAAGTAGCAGGTGGCTCACATAAGTGACCACCGACGCCCGTGGATATCAACACCGTCAGAAGACTCGCAGATGCGTTGTCGGCGTCTAAAATGGGGTTTAGGCCACTGGGAGTTCTCACAAACCGAACACTTTTTCTCACATAAGATCACTTGACGTGACAGCATTGCCTTCACTTCACGCCAATCTTATGTGAAAAAGAAGTAGTGGTACCCGGACGCGCCGACTCAGTTCGGCTGCTTTAATTAAAACTCTACAAAATATAGAATCTCCTTTAATCTCTATAAAAGTTTGTTGTTGTCAAAAATACTCGGACCTCTATCATGAAATTTCTTTTGTTTTAGATCTTTGTTTGCGAGACGTTATTTACATAGTTTAAGTGTTCCAAAATGGCCACCCGACTTTTGACCCACTTCCGCAAAACTTTGCGAAGACTGAGAGTTCATGTTGTTCTCCAACATTCCCCTCATATTACCCCATTAAAAGTCTTCAAGTGGTGAGAGCTCAAGTAGAACTTGACTATTCTAAATTACCTCGTTGTTGAATTGCGGAAAAGTAATAGTACACTAGTTTAATCTAAGTTACCTCTTTATACTTAAGAATAGGAAAACTTTATTAGGTAAATAAACCACTTCAGTCTTATAATATATCTACATGTAAGACTGCAGTGGTTATACTTGTTCTACAATAATGTACACTTCTAAATTACTTCTAGGCGTAAAACTTGAAAATATACAAAATATTAAGCAGTGAAATATACCTAAAAGGAAACTTACTCAGTAAAGTTACTGGTTTTCAGTAGGTACCTTACGGTGGTCGATAGCGACAGGATTCGAAACGTTAGTACTTATAATATTAGAATAATAATGGATATAAATAAACAGGTTATACATAATGAAATTTACATACAAGTTTATAAATTTCTAAAATAAATATACAAATTTATCGATATAACAGTTAGAAGAAAAGGTACAAATTATGGGAAATTAAAAAAAAAACCAGAAGTCCTTTTCAAGGTTCCGTAGTCCTACAATGAACCCTTATAGTTTCGTTCTATTCATCCGTCCGTCTGTCCTTCTGTCCGCCCACACGGTGGCGAGTGGTCAGAAATTTAGTTCAAATATTCCTCACGAAGTAGATTATCTATACTAATATATAGTTTGCTAATCTACTTCGTGATACTATACATAGTTAGAGCTGAAGAGTTTATTTGTTTGATTGAACGCGCTAATCTCAGGAACTATCGGTCTGATTTGAGAAATTCTTTAAGTGTTAGCCAGCCCCTTTATCGACGATGGTTCTAGGCTATATATCGTTTATTTTATCAATTTTTTTATTTAATTTTATGCAGATGAAGTCCACATGATGAGTCTAAATTGTCAAAACTTCTGTAAGCGGGTCAATAACCTTAGGTCTAGTATTCTAAATTTGCATAGGTATGCCTCTGTAATTTAAGCGGATCCTGGCAATCTTGATAACGTAAGGTAGAAAAAAAAGTCTTGCGGATTTATGATAAAAATTTGTCCATAGGAATAAAAAGGCCTCTTAGTAAATATTAGCATATCGAATCGAATTGCTATCCTCCCCTTTTTGGAAGTCAGCTGAATTGTCCGTCATAAAATATCATTATCCTTCGAATCCGTAGATCTTTCTTTGCATAAAGTTATTTTTACATGGTATATACGTAAAATTTCTACTCAGTTTCGATCCTACTTCACGCTTAACTTTGTAACGACTTTTATGGTGTCTGTAAGAAAGTCTTATGACGGTTCCGTATTGTTGCCGTGAATTCACGCCGCGAATTCACGACACAGGTCACGTACTCCGTATTCACGGGATGCTGACAATCGTTCGTGAAACTCGCCGCGAAATGGACGTGGAAGATGCTGCTTGCTGAACAAAATATGATCTTAAAAACACAGTTTCAATGAATATGTTAGATAAAAGTTCGTAGAGTTGTGTTAAGCTTTGCACATTACATTGCATGTTATGACGGTCTAAACTTTCAAAACTAGTGATAAATTATTAAAAAAAATAATTGGGCAAGTGCGAGTGAGACTCGCCCACTGAGGGTTCTGTACCGTCACGTAATACTTTACCAGATTAATTTAAAAGATATACTTTTCATAAGATTTCTTTTAATTTACACGTTTACAAATTTTCGGAATCTTTCCTATATTTTTGCTTCACGGTATAGCTTTTTGTCAAATTTCATTTTAAGTGTTGACCTAGGAAGGAGACAAAGGTGAGAAGAGAAAAGAATTTTGATTCCTCTTTTAGAATGCACTACTATGGGAAATGTTACATATTATTAATTCGTATTATAAAGGGTTGATTTTTCACAGCTTCAAGTCATTACAAGCGCTATATGTAGTCTATTAATTTCTCCTTTATACATCGACACCTTCCTGATAAAAAGGGTCTTCGGATATCTTCCTATACTTGTGCTAGAAGATAAAGCGTCTTGTTAAATTTCGTGATTCTAGGTCAATGGAAAGTACCATAATGGTTTTGGTTGCCTTTGCAAATGTACAGAGAATGTTACACAAACGACTATATATTTAGATTGCGTATACTTAAAGAGTTGATTTTTTACATAGCTCCAAGGGACCACAGACCTCAATATTTGGTTCATCAACTTTATAGTTCTACGCGTTCGTGAGAAAAAGGGTCTTGGCAGAAAGACAGACGGACGGACAAATAAATGATTCTCCTTTTTTGGGTACGGAGCCCTAAAAATGTTAGTAATTGAGAATAAATAACACAATGAAAAAAAAAACTATTTTTAAGTTCTTGCTAATGCAAGGACTTTAAGATAGATAAATCATATAGAATAAATCAAATTATTAAGTAACCTTAAAAGTCTGATCGGTTTGATGAATACAAATGTTAGAAAAGTTAGATCAATTCAACTTATCTAACATTTGTATTCATTTTTTTTTAAACCGACTTCTCAACAAATCCTCAGGGAAATAAAATTTCAGTTCACCCTATGATCATCATCATCATCACGATCCACAGTCACTCCCAATATTGGGTAAAGGCCTCTCTCCGTTTGCTCTTTACGGCCTCGAGCTAATCCGGACCAGTTTCGACCCGCGACAGATATGATGTCGCTATTAGCCTATGATATTATTTATTGAC
>JANCMC010001413.1:0-10491 GCA_024363005.1 Charaxes varanes
TGTTTTGACTATTTGGATGTGAGGGTTTGAAACATCATTGAGATTTTAATCCACCTTTTCTACCATTGACATCAAAGAATAATAACATAAATAAAAGTTCTAAAGTGCCATGTCCAGTCACTACAAACACTAGCTAAAAATCTAAAAAATAAATTCTGTAAGCTTTTTTAAGAATTGTAATAAGAGTTTGTAAACTCTAAAAATGCATGTCCTTCCAATGTATTCAGCTGTACATGCAAAAAAGCGTGTAGACGCAAATTCAAGCTTGTCGATTAGGATTGGCTTACAGTATGTGGTTGAGTTTGAGTTTACATTAAAAACCCTGCATGCACACACACAAGCAAGCGTTGAAATTAATTAGCAAGAGGACTTGCATTTTTAGACTGAAACATCTATACACATACATTTAACATTCTGCCCATTATTTTCAGTCATAGGGCATTTTAAATTTTGATCTAACATGTTAGTTTAACATGTATGTTACAATAATGGTTCATGTGTGTTAATAAAACCTTATGTTATTTATAATAGCATCACAGCATAATTAAACTCACGCATACATTGAACACTTTTATAAGGTTATTTCTACACAAGAATGTCACCAGCCAGTGATTCAAAGGGGGGCAAGCCCATATATGGAGGATGAGAAAAAGTTTGAATTTTTAAATAAAGCTTAGACCACAATGCAAACAAAATGCTGGGAAGATAACAAGTGTTTTCATCAGAGTTTCAACATGCCAGATTTGCTCTATCGGTCAAGTGATCATTTCTTTGGATGTGGCTAAATTTTTTGAACTTCCAGCTCCTCCGGGCAGCAACCCTTCCCTGTTCCCCCATGGCGACCTCTTATTTCTACATTCTTAATTTAACCTAACAATAAGTTCCACCCTATAAGTAACTATAGTATGTAGTAACACTTGAACACAATGCATTGTATTATTAAGCTTTTCATAATAATAATGGTGCCGTAAACCTGTATAATTAATTATAAATATATTATAAAATTCAACTAAATCAAATAGTTTTTTCATTATATCGTTTCAATCTCAATATTTATTCTGAAAACAGATGCTGGATCGGCTAGTTCAGTACGAACAGCGTTCTCAAATTTTTTAAAGATGATAGAAAACTCCATCATGTTTTCGGGCTTTGACTCGATCCACATTTTATCGAACTCATAAAAGAGGTAGCAATAAAACCTGTGAAATAAGTTTATATTAGGCAAGTGTTGTTTTAAATTAAACATGTAGGTTTTTGCAGAGCCGTCTTTAAGAAGGTAATATGCCATGGACGTTAAATTAATTCCTACAATGGCGAAGGTATAGCCATATTTAGGATGCAGTGAATGACTTAGAACATGGCTCGATGCCTGGTTGTACTCAGTTGCAAAGTAGAGCAAGTTCTCTAGCCCTAGGAGTCCCATGCCACGAAAATCAGTTTTTGGGTCTTCTCCCTGAAAATAAAATGTTAAGCTATAAATGAACTATAAGTTAATCAGTTTGATCCCATGATGAAATGTAGAAAGAATATTTTCATTTATTAGTAAAAATTTTATTTTCTTAATTTCTATATTTGTGACAATGTTTATAGAAAAGAGAAAAATATATGTATCTTTTTATTATATTTTTCTTTCTAGTCATTATTTTTCCTAACACTATCCCTGTTCATGAGTCTGCATAAATTTCAGAGAATGTGGCTCTGACGCGAGTTAAGATGACTGCCTGCCATCTGACATTATCGCCAGAATCCACACAAACTCTGCAATCTTACAATTAATATCACTCAGTGGCATTAATGGGTTTTACATGCCTTCCAAAATTCTGAGGAGGTCAGAGTAAAAAAGTTGATATCAAATATGAAACAAAGTATTTTACATATTCACCTGAAATCCAATATCTTGCCAGTCCTTAGTTATTCTAGCCTCTAATGGTCTGTCAGGCATCAGAAGGCTCCATAAGTTTAATAACTTCTCTTCATGGTCTGGATTGTTACTATCATATTGTGTACGTCGAAGTTCTTCCACTTCATCTAGAAGTTGCCGGTAACACCAAATTTGTTTGAGACATTGACAGAATGATGGGATGAATGTTGTATGCAATTTTGCATTAATCTTTTTAGTTCTTACTATAATATTCACTGCAGGATCGAGTATTTCCAAAAAGTAAGTAGGAATAAAACGCCGTTCTTTAACTGCATTATCCAAGAACACTACGACCTCCTTCACGTCTCGTGTGCGAGACAGCATTAAAGAATTTTCAACATTACGCGATCTCTCAGCTCCTTCTCTGTCACCATAACAAATTCTTTGCAACTCACAAAGTCGTGTTGTCTTCCTTAAAAACCATTTTATAAAAGGCCTTAAATACCATTGCACTACCGACCAAATATTGAAAAATATCATTTCTATTTATTGAATATGTGTATGTTTTCCATGAGTAATTCAATTGTACAAGGATTCACGTTTAACTTGTAATTTTTTTTTGTGCTATTTTCAAATACGATAAAAATTAGAAACTGTAACAACTATATTTTGTTTCATCAATACTGCATAACTTGAGACTTGTCAGTTTGACTTTGACGTTTAAAATTAGTTTTACAGCTCTGAATTCATAGTTGGAACAAAATAAACTCAGTAAAAAAGAAAGCCATTAGCTTAAATTTTTTTAATCTAATCGCCGAAATATATGAAGAAGTCTTATATTTATGTGAAAGTATTGTTTTCATCATCATTGTGATTTTCTAATGACAAAACGTTGCGATATTCACGCAATCAAAATATTGCGCCTATGCATATTACTATATACTTTACCCTTTTCACGGAGATAAACTTTTTAAAATTCCATGGATTTACCGTGGGTGTGCCGGGTCCATCGCGTTGCTGAGAAAGGAAAAATAGCAGTGTCTGGGATTGTGACCCAGGTGTAAATTTAAGAGTTTCATGTATTATTTTTACCTTTTGTCAGGTTATAGTAACAGACATACGTTTTAATTAAACGTTGAAACTGGTATACCCTTATTATATAAATCTAAGTCTGACGAGGTCATTTAATTAAATAATTAATCCCACAGTACTTACTCTAGGTATTTACCTAGAGCAACAATTTGGGTTGCAAGATAGAGATTTATAAATTATCTCTCCTTTCACGCAAAATCGTAAAAAACAATTGGCTACAAGAGTGATGACGTACTAATGAGTGAGGATCATCATCCGGAGCGGCTAAACAGCTACATCGGGTTCAGGTACAATGTGAATTCGTAATAGATAAAAAAATAAATAGGCGAAGTTAATCGAAATTGTGTTTTATTTACTTTGAAAATTGTAATATTAAATACTATATTAAAATTATTTACAATGCACTCAATATGACATCCAGTCAACATTTATTTACAAAAGGCGATGTGTGAAATATATTTTTTTTCACAATGATTGTAAGTAGGTAGTTACCGATGGGTCCAAATAGAAAACTTTAATAAAAGATACTCTATCAGGGATAACATCATAAAACTCTTTCAGCGTAAGTTGTTTTTTTTCAAGTTATATATTTCCCAACAAGATTAAATACAAACAAATGCATACATTCGCGTATTTTCTCATTAACGAAATTCGTGTGAGTACATTTTACAATTAGACTACTAACAATACTTTTAAAGCCCGCGCCACACTAAAGCTTCAAATATTTGACCACTTACTTGACTACTGAGTTTGGCGTGGCAATTTAGTTTGTGTGTTCCGCACCACACTCAGTGACCAAATACTTTAAGGTATAGTGTGGCGCTCGTTTAATATGCCTTGCATCTTTGGTGTGTCATGTTGTGTTGGTGTTCGTAATGAGCAAGTAAAAAAAATATTACCTCAAATTAACAAATCTTAGTTATATAATTTACATTGATGGCGAACCTTGATTATGAAAAAAATTATAATATACCTACACACAAAATGTCCGGTATTACTATTTTTTTCATTTCATTTTTTTACGAAGGCTTCACTTAGCACTGTTGTTTAAATTAACCAGTTGATATTACATTAACATTACACTGTTTTTTACATTTGGTAGAATTAAATATTATATTAAGTTAACAATAATAACATGCTGTCTTTGCTTGCAAATTGCTAAACGTTTATCTATATTACATAATCAAAGAAATTTTCTGCCCCTATTAAATTACATTTAAAAAAATTACTCATATCTTTACTATAACAAGTATTATCAGAGAAAAACAATATCATTCATACATACTTATATCAATACATTATAATGTTATACTATTGTACATGGACAACGTCTCTTTGAGACATTAAATAAAATGAATAAAACTACTTAATTTTTTTTTTATTTAAGAAATCAAATTCTTTATCGCTAGATGTTTTCCTATGGTGCAAGAGAGACTTTATCATTAAGATATAAGGACCGTCAAAATCAATTTATTTACACTATATTGCAATTCAAACAAATTAGAAACCTATAATGCTACAATTATAGAGGCTATTTGCTTGGATTCAAAAACATCAACTTGTGCCTTATTCAATTTTCGTTAAATTGATGTCTAGAAAATAGAAAAGAAGCCACTTCTGGTCATTATTGTTGCTACAAAAAGATAATAAGCACGCTATTGATAGAAAATAACGTCTCTTTATTTAATGTTATCGAGCTAATAGCAATTAAAAACAACTTCAATAACGCCAAACATAAAAACAAGATTTTTTTTGTCTTTGATAATATTTTTTACGGTTTTTATCAGTAGAGTCACGAGTGAAAGCATACAAATGCCTAGATGTGTTTGAATTAAATGTTTTAATAATCAATATTCTAAGGCATAACATTTGTTTATAACAGTTTATAATATCTATATAATCACTAAAACCTGATATCAATAGTGGTCTACATCATAGAGTATACAAACACTGCCAACATAACTGGATGTTTATGTTCAATATTAAAATGTTTACCTCTTTGTTTAGGAAATAATTAACTAAAACACTTAAAACCTCTAATTTCAATAAACGATAATACTTAATACTTGACTATTACCACAAGAAAAATATCATTGAGTAAATATAAAAGTATTTTTATTACATTATTTAGTAAACTATAAAAATATTTTGTGTTTTAATAATATTTTTTGCTATTAATAATTGCGAATGACCGTTCATAAAATAATACAGAATTTGTATGCAGGTTTTTAAAACTTCCTTCGATTGTTTAAGCTTAAAAGAACCATGACATTCACTTAATTGTTATTTATCTCACTAATGTCTTTTAGTGCGTCTTAGTTCTACATTTCTATTAACTTATCCACTTACAAAATATGCGCCTCGTCCTAAACTACTTATAAACAATAAACTGAAGTAGACAATTCTATTAATATATCCCATTCAAACTGATACAACTAAAAAGGTTTTTCTCATAGTTCATAATATTTGTACATCACATTTGTATGCATTTATATAATAAACAATAATTCGCGAAAGTTACAAGTGGTACTTTAGGAATTATTTAAGTATACAACTATGTAGTTCGTAGTGATCGATATTGAAAACATATGTAGTCTTTTTTGGAAAAATTAAAAAATAATGATTTGTCACAATTCATTAAAGGTAGCGTCACGTTTGCAGTTGTTTTGGATTGCCGAATTATCATGCGTGTCCGGGGATCATTACCTCTTTTTCACGTAAGATCGGTGTGAACTCGCGGCAATGGTGTCGGGTCTAGTGCAGTCAACACCATGTTGTTGTCACGTTTCGTTCGGTTTGTGAGGTGGTACAGATGTCCACGTGCGTCGGTATTATCTTAGGTAAACCGCCTGCCCGTTTGTCCCCTTGTAATAAATTAAAAAAAAGTCAGTTTTTCTAAAAATGTATTTTTTTGTAAATGATTTTGACTTTAGACTATTTTAATGTTTAATGCACATTATAGTGATATTATTGAGTTCATAAAGTAAAACACAGTAAGTTTTTTTTTCAATATAACGATCAAGTTAATGACTTATTATAGTGAAATAATAATTTTAAAAACTGTCGTTTCATTTTTTTTATGAAAATAAAGAAAAATCATAAAACTATTATGTATAGGAGTCGAAATAGTGGACGGAATTTTATTTACATTTTAAAATTATCAATAACAACGTAATGATGACCACAATTTGGAAGGGTCAAAAAACAAGAACGCGCGGTTTTCTTTCTGTTCGTACAGAATACTTTGAACTTTGAGAAAATGGAATGACAGGTAACCAGAATAGTATGCCTAGCAATAAATGTGTGAAAGATTAATTTTCTTCCAACTGAGCGCAGCAACTGTTATCATTACACACCACATAACCGATCAGTAAAGACGCCTTTTCTGCTTAGGACCAAAACAGTGCAGTAACGTTGTATAAATTTTTTATTACGGCACTGTTTTTATTTTCGCATAAATTTTACCACCGAGGTTTAATGTCTCCCATTAAATTTCATAAATTTCATCATGTATACATTTTATACGTAAACATTCGATCAAAAAGATACTGGCTGTAAATAAAAGTCAACTGAATGAATTCGAGAAAAAAAGAAAATGACGGGCATTCTTTGCCATTGTAAAACTTTGATACTACATATTTAGCAAGAGGAGTTTTAAATATGGAAACAGACAGCGATGTAGTTGAAAGAAACGTAGATTACGCACCCTGCTTAAGTGATTTCCGCTTGCTGCAATAACCTACTGCTACATATCTGCTTTACGCGGATATGGATTTGCGGTTTTAGGTTATTATCAGCATAATACCTATATACAAGTTGTCACGGAATCTTGGTATCTTACACATTCTGCTACGAAAAAGAACCAATAAACTCCGCATAGCAGTGAGATTAGATCAAACGAAGATAGAGTTAAAGCTTGAACAAGAGCATTCTTTCACGATCTTTTATTGTAAAGTATAGACGAAACCATCTTCTTAGCATTTACATCACACTATCGACGAGAAAAAAAAAACGAGAATATGAATAGGAATCTTGTGAACGCAGACAGAACAACGAAAGAATGCTCTACGTCTGTTAAGGGTTTAGACCGAAGGAAAATAGAGCTAGGACAAGACTATTTTTTCCACGATATTTTAGTAAAAACGAATGCTCCCTCTTAGCGTTTACATCAAAATATTAACAAGAAAAAAACTAGAATACTAATTAGAATCTTTGTGAACCCAGACAGAACAACGAAAGAATCCAAAACGCTATTAAATTCTTTGAGTTTAAACAGACGTACTGTTTAAACTAAAAGATTTTGATAGAGTAGGGGTAGATTAAGTGTTCGCTTGTCTGATTTAAATCAACGTATAAATTAAGATTGCTTGGTATTGAGTTGATTTGAATAACTGTACGTCAGCTTATTTTTAAAACAGGAACGTCTACTGAATACACGATATTAGATACAGTGGGAACAAGAGTTACAGATGTACATAAAAATATTCCCAATAAAAAATTACTTATCTGGCTACCTGTTAGTGCTATTTTTGAAGTAAAACTTCTTTACGCACTCTTGGGGGACGCGATAAGGGGAGTAAGTTGGCGAATGCACACTGATCGTTTTACGGAAGTGCATCACCGGGCGAGACGCGAACGGATGTTGAAAGGGAGATTCCCGCCCTTCCGGACTACCGTTGCATGTTTGTTGTTTCGATTTTTTTTTATATTAAAAAAAAAAATAATTTAATAATTCGTTTATTTTACCGGGACCGGGAGCACAGAAGTTAAAGGAGGCCTGTTATGTCTTGAGTGTCGCAACTATATAAAGTAAGTCAGACAGGGCTCTACTCAAAATTGACGGAACGTCTTTATTTTATTAAGTTCTCGATACATGACCATATTAATTGACCACACCGGTCTGGGACTTTTGAAAGCCGCCATTGATATTTGCTTTTCTAGTATTCAGAGACCAGTCCAATTGCAACTTTAAGATGTCGCCAACACCACGATCATAATATCTCTAATGCCGGAGTCAGACATAGATTCATTTGAATTATCATTTCAATAATCCTGTAGTGGTAGTGGGGACTTTTTGTAGCTGTGCAAAGTTTTGTAGTACTTTGTAGTCTTCAGGGACAAAAATGTACAAACACTTTGAACCATGTTTGGCTCCGGTTTAGTAATATTTGATATAACTGTGCCAAAATTTCCCGCGGCCGCGCTCGCACTCCCGTTGGCAACCTTACACCACGTACTACACTGGTGTTACGCTGGTTTGTAAAGAAACAAAAATTCTGCCTGTATTTAATATATACATACATATAGATGGAGCTAAAGAAGTTTTACTTCAGTCGTGTGGCCTAAAGCACACTTGTTTTTTTACATTTATAAACTAAGTACTACTCGTTTTATTGTTTTCATGTTACAGCATATTCACTATCTTATTATCTAAAAAGATTGAAAAATTCTTGGTAACATACCTACTTAGCGCTAAAATCAAGCAAATACTAAATTCGGGCGAAGCCTACCTATTCTAATGTACGTAAAAATGCGCAACACGTATTTTAGATAGTCAAATGTCTTTATAGAATTAATAATTTTTAATCAATCGGTTTTCTACATTTTATTAGAAAAGAAATACATCTACATTTGTTTAAATTAAATTATTCAAAAATAAATAGGTTGAGTTACATTCAATCTTATAAATATATATATATAATGAGGGTACAAATATATTTCCTTAGGATTTAGCTTGTCCTATAAAAATACTTACGAAAAAGGCTTTTTTGTTTATGCTGTTAAGAACAATTTACACTTTTACAAATACTAGCTGTTCATCATATATATTTGGCTAGTTGATTAATTAGTATGGTTTTATTACTCAACAATACTGTAAATTGGCAAATTCCCACTTACTTACATTGCTATTGCGTTTGTTGAAGTGTAAACGTAACTTAAGCTCATGAACAAAGAGTTTTATAAAAATATAGTCATGAAATTAATAAATATGGCACGTGTATTACTATGTAACGATGAATAAATACATTTTCAGTGACTATAAAAGTATGGTTAGGTACAGCGTAAGCTTCTAACGAGAAAACATTCGATTTGTATTTTTTAAGAATTGCGATTTCAACGAAAGTATTTAATAATTAAAAAAGTTATTGTGAAAATCTTCCATTTTTAGTACAGCAACTATAATTGTTATTTGAAAAGCCATTTATAAACAATTGGTATTCTAAGGGTCAACTCATCAATAAATTACGTCACACGAATATTACAATTTTTTAATTCCTTTCCCGTTCGTCTCACAGGTTGTCGCATCTTCATAAATCCCTCCCCCTTAGTGTGACATCACATATTTTTCAATTTTATGTATTCAAAAATAAAAGATTTTTTTATATTTTTAATTTTGACATGTGACGTCACAAAGCTTTTGACCCCCCCTCCCCTGCCCACGCGATATCACATTTTTGTGATACCCTAAACCTCTCCTTTATGGTGTGACCTAATTTATGGATGACCTCTAATCAAAGAGTAGCGGTGTGATTCCTAAAGGAAGAAAAATGTCGGTTTAACATCTGATATTTTAATGCAGCGGTCGGCAACTCGTGGCCCGCGACTGTTTTGTAAATCTATTTCTTCTAAATAGGTAATAAATATATTACACGAGCGGAAAGTTTTCATGTCATGTACTAAAATTTAGCATTTAAGTTTAATATGGTTTATAATGTCTACTACATAACTAGAAAGCTATTTCCAAATACTTATTTTACAAGTGTGGCCCCCGCCTACCTCTAATTTCCTAACGCTCTGTGGCATACCTGCATGATCCTGCATCTAATTTTTTTTAACGATATAGCCCTTGCCTGCTCGAAGGTTGCCGACCTCTATTTTAATCGATTGACATCTAAGCGATGTTAGCGATGCGAGAGCGACTGAGTGTATTGTTGACATCAGTGATTTGTAGTTTCTAGGATGTAACGCTTGTGAAAAAAATGTTGTTAACATTATTGAAACACTTTGTAAGATATTATATATACTTTTACGTACGTACACAGGTATGTACACAGATGAAAAATTGTAGATAGACAGAAAAAATAGGTGGACAATTTAACAATAGGTAGATTATGTAACACCAAAGTCCAGATTATAAATTTATATATCTCAACGGAATAACAATTTTACATTTGTATCTCATAAAGCGAATGATATGTTAATTTATCTTATACTTTAACATTGCGAATTAAAATATTATAATAATTATGAACAAGAAGAATACGTATTTCATTAAATTTATAACTTTTGGGTTTTTTTAATAATAATAAATCTTTTAAATAAAATAAACCACTTTTAAATAACAGATAAAATAATTTATTTATAAATCTCCGATTTAATCATTTGATCTCTAATTAAATATTCTTTTTATCATAAAAATGTCAATTAAGCAAAAGTTGTACTACTCAATATCATAACAATATAATATTGTGTTACATATATTTGCATAGTAAGTAAATATAACGCACTGCAAATGATTTTTTATTCAAACGATGCAT
>JANCMC010001434.1:0-17746 GCA_024363005.1 Charaxes varanes
CACTACATGATCATTCAAATGAAGCAATGTCTGGCTCCGGTATTACAGATAATTTATGGGATGTTAATAATGTATATTTTTATTGCAACTGTGTCCCCGTGGCTAGGAAGTACCGGTTTAAATGAGGGACCGCAAGTTTGATTCTAGGTACTTTCCCTGAAATTAAACTATTTCTTAATTAATATAGATGAGGTGGTGTAATAATACCGGAGCCAGACATAGTTTGAAGGATCATATCAATGATCATGTACTGTGGTCGGATACTTTGTGTAACTCCACATATTTTTGTAGAACTTTGTACACTTCTAGGACAATAATTAACAAACACTTTGAGCTATGTCTCGCTCCAGCATAAGCATATAAGGCACACATTCAACACATTTTCATTGATGAAACATTTTTGCAATAATTTTCTTCTTCCTTTCTAATAATTTAAACCGAAGGACTTCTAAATGTGATAAAAAAGTAATAACTACCGGAACTAGGAAATTTATTTAAAAAAACGATTGCTCCTCAAAGTTAAAATTAAATAATACCTTAAAATATTTCGGGCATCCTTTTTTAAAGTGTTTATTTTCATTTGAAAGTCATCAATAAAACTATTTTATTATAAACTAGCTGTGCCTGCGACTTCTTTATGTAAAAAAAAATTGATTCAGTATTTACATAATGATGTATAGGCTATAGTCTTCCTCGATAAATGGGTCATCTAACACTGAAATAATTTTCCAAATTGGACCAGTAATTCCCGAGATTAGCGCGTTTAAGAAAGCAAACAAACTCTTCAGCTTTATATATTAAGTATAGATTGAAATTTAAAAAAAATAACGGTAAAGGAATTCTGATTTTTGCACCTAATAAAACTATATTTAAATGTTATCTATACAAATAAACATGAATGTTGTTAAACGCACAACTCAAGAACGGCTCTATCATATATAAGCGTACTTGTAATTACGTCGTTTTGAAAACTTTGCAACTATATTAGAAGTTCTAGTCTCTATGTTTCAATAGATAACTTTCACCCCAAAAGAAACTTTAACGACCGCTGTCCAAGCCCCTCTTCTCGACGACCCCCAGTTTTTTTATCATCCCGATGTGTTTATAAAAACATATGCACATTTTTTAAGAGAGCATCTCATGATATCAAGGTGCGCGCATTGTTCGGGCCGTGTCGCCACAGCGATTATTCTTTAAGGAATTGGAAGCTGATTCGTCGTAAATTCATTAAGTTATCGCCTACTTCATCCGTACAGCGCCATCTAGTTTGCTTTGGTGTAACCTTTTCCACTCGACATCATTGCCATCTTGTTATGTAGCGACCGCTACAATAGCTTCATTTGAACGATCATTTCAATAATCATGTAGTGTGGCCGGGGAGTTTGTGTAACTGCACAAAGTTTTGTAGAACTTTGTAGACTTCAAGGACAAATATGTACAAACACTGAGCTATGTCTGGCTCCGGCATTACACAAACTTACTCAGCTAAATTGTATATTTTATGCATTTTGTTAAAAAATGCCTTACCTGCGCGCTTTAGTAATAGTTTTTCGTAATAAAAAGGGGAATGTACAGATAAGCGCTTTCTGCTGACCACCGCTGCAAACGACGAATGCACCGCTGCAAAGCCGCTTTGCGCGCAGTATGGAAATTTATACTGAATTTTTCCTAGTTTTTAAGTTACAAGTTAATACGGATACGACTTAGGGAAAGACCTTCAAGAAAAAATCATACTCATTTCTGATTTCAGTTGTCCATGGGCGTCGGAAGTCACTTAAGAGTACCGCATGCTCGTTTGCCCCTTGTTATATAAAAAAAAATTATTACAGCCACTATTCAAACAGTAATGAATAAATATTAAAATTGACCTAACGCAAGCATAAGCATGATTCATTCAACTGTAAATTTTCTTTCAATTTTTTTATTTTTCCTTTTTTTTGTTCTTGCAATCTTTGACTTTAACTTATATCAGAATCTTGTACACTACTTCCGCTTATTTCCGCTAGGTACTAGCTTAATAAGCTCCAGATTAATATGAAAAGTAACTAAGAAGAAAAAGCTTTTAAACAGGATTACTTAAAAGGATAAAGTCACCGTGCTTTTATTATAATTAAGCTTGTGTACTAGGACGCTTTAAAAATTCTTAACGTGAAATACTTAAAACCTTTTAGACATACGAAAATTGAGTTGAAATTTGAAGTAATTTTTATGAACGCATTAAAATATCAGAACTTGCAAACCTCTCCAGGAGGTGAGCGATAAATTCAGTTTAGTTTGAATTGAAGCAAAAATATTTATTGTATAAATTAAACTGAAATAATTTTATATTTGTTCGTCTATGAACGATAACATAACCTTTTGGCCTAATAAGTGGTCGGCATTTGAGTCGATCGCTAGGTTGAGTAGCTCTTGCTGCGATCGGGTGATAGATGGGTGACCCATTCCAGCACTGGTTTATATTTGATATCCGACCTCCTCCGTGTTTCGGACCAAATCTCAACACTTCAAGCCTCTTTAATCAAACAGCACACGCACCTTCTCTTTTCCTTATTGTTTCCTTAAAGTCAAAGTTAAAAATTATTTATTCAATATTTCAGCATTATAAG
The DNA here is from genome assembly GCA_024363005.1 of Charaxes varanes. Lineage (NCBI taxonomy): Eukaryota > Metazoa > Arthropoda > Insecta > Lepidoptera > Nymphalidae > Charaxes > Charaxes varanes. The sequence goes on from JANCMC010001434.1 coordinate 2,607, forward strand.
CACTTATGAGGTAAATTTTATTTTTTGTTAACTATTTTTTTGGTTTTCAAATCTCCGACCTCTGTGTTCCGGAAGGCAGATAAAACAGTGGGTCCCGATCAATGTCACTGAGGGATTAAGTCCTGATATTGTAGAGGTTGTGGGGATTCTGGGGATGACGTCAGATGGCAGTCAGCCATCTTATTTCGCCCCACAGTCACATCCTCTGCAATTTAAGGGGACCCTTGTAGTAGGCCGGGAAGAACAACAATTTTTCTATAAATCATATTTAATATATAAGATTTTTTAATTATTTGTGTTTGGAAAAGGGTGCGAATTTATTTTATTTATTACTAGCCGTTTCCCTCTCCTTCATCTATGTTAAATTGTGAGACCTTTTAGAGTAGCCCAACACAGGCCACACGCAAAAGCCACAAGCTGCCGCCACTGGCGTATTTCCATACATTTTAGCGTGCAGCGTGTAGCGGCCATCGGCGTCGACCGTGTGAGGCGAGTCCATATAAAATGTATAAAAATTACAGGAAATATGACAGTAGCGGCGTTTTGTGGCTATGGTGTGTGGCCCGTGCGTGGTTACCCTTAGACCTCCTAGATCGGGCCCCGTCGAAAATTTCTTAGCGGATGTCTACCAACTATAAACTCTCCGTTTCTAAATATCATCTTTGTACGAAAACTTTTACACAGTTTTAACTTCCACAATGTTGCCACTTTAATATTCTGCAAATGTAGTTTTATCTAAATATTATTTCATTTCTTGATTGACTTTAGTCAATATGTCTTCTATATAAAATTGACTTTTAGATCTGGCCTTGCCTAATACGCATCAGCGACCACCTGTGCTCATGACTTGTGCCAGTAATTACATTTGCTTGCAAGTCGATTAATAAACCACGCTTAACTTATAGACCGGCTTTAAATTTATCAACGGTTATAAACAAAAGCCAAGTGCCGTGGCTCGCCGTCCAGATATTTAATTAATTATTACCCATTCATACATTCTTTGGGAATTTTATCTAACCACGGCCACGTACTAAGTTGGAACGGTAGGTTTCTTGTTATGCACAGAAGTGATTTTCTCGGATACTTCTGAGAATTCCATAGTCTACGTATCCTAGCTTATTAAGCAAATTTATATACATTGGATGTGAAAGTGGTGTTTCCGAGGTTTAACATTGGTATAGTTTGACCTATAGCCTTGACCTGCTCTTGTGGCATAGAATAACCTCTTTTTAACCGACTTCAAAATATGATGACTTCAGCACATCAGTAAGTGTCTACTAAATCGTATGAGAGTACTATTTATTTTATGCTTTTTAGTATCCTCGCCTTTTTGTTTTTGAAGTCGGTTTTCTTTCTATTTAAAAATAATTCATATTGCTTGTTTACTTTTTGTCTCAACAGGAAATGAATAGGGTATATATTATTTTGCGCGGACGACGAGTTCGTGGGAAAAAGCTAGTACGTAGATACATAACGAAATTACCACCCAGATGAAGTCGAAGACCAGATAATCTATAAACGAAATAAAAGGAACTAAAGCGCGCTATCACGACTGTACCTATAATTAATCTACAAGACCTAAGCACTTAGTGCTAGCCAAACATATATCAAAGACGTACGTCAATCGGGCGCAGACAGGGCGTTCGGTACAATTTGTCAGCGATATCGATAGTATCGATTCATCGACAGTCGATAGGTTTATCGACTTCATCGATCTAATTTCGTCAGTTCGGCCGGTGAGCGATGGCGGTCGTTGTGGGAACGCCACCGCGGTGCGCAGTCATTCTGTCCGTCATAGAATAATCACTGTAGACACACTTTTTTGTAGCGGGAAGTAATCTATATATACAAAAATCAATCTATGTTAGTCTCGCTAAAACTGGAAAACGTTTGGATGGATTTAAATTCTGTTTGTTTTGTTTCATTTCCCTGAATTCTGGAAAGGTTTAACAGAAAAGAATAAACGAACAGTAGATAGATTATTTAAATATACAAACACATGCAGGTTTTGTCATTTAGAATGTTTAGAGTAAACAAATAAATGACTTTCTTACTAAACCTTGTGACTAAGATTAAAAATTAAATTTAAAATTATTATCTCATGAAACATACCGCAAGAGTCACGTTTTACGGAAATGAGATAAAGGAGATGGCTTAGCTAGCTAATAACAGACTAGCCAAAATTCGCGCAAGACTATGTCTGCCGAATCAGTCCGCTAATAAAGTGTTCCAAAAAAAACTTAAATGAAACCAGCATCCAGTATGTATAAATATGTTGAAATACAGAGTTTTCTGGTTCAGCTACAGAAGCATCTATATAATTTAAAAGTGAATATAGAAGGGCGCTATATTATAAGTATGTATAGAATAATATTAGGAGTAGTTCGTACATTTAAATATGGTCTTAAAAAATGTTATATCTTTATAAAATCCTTATTGTTACTCCTTAATGTGAAGGAAAGCCTGCAAATTTTTATTGCAAGTTTGAGGTTCCGGATTTCACCTGATTTAGCCACGCCACGATATTAAGTTTTCTAAATTCACAACAAGTCTAGAATTTTCGTCCACGATTTTAGCCGTGAATAGTTATTACATGACTATTTAAGATTTGCATGCTAACGATTTATCGTTGTGATAAAATGTATACAACTAATGAACACAATTGCCATATAACTGATTTCCGGGTACTAATCTGGAAGTCTTACTAGCTACAACATTTTATACTATCATAATAACATCAGGTATGGCTGGCTTTTTAGGCCAAAAATGTCTTTGAGATTGTCTTTATTTACTTATAACTATGTATTTAGGCTTAGTAAAGTAAATAAATGTTTTTATTTTAAATAAAAACTACAGTTAATTACTTTATTAAATATGATTTTTAATGGTACTCAGTTGGAAAAGACTTAGCAAATCTCAAATAAAGAATCAATCGGTTTTTAATAGGAAATTTCTTGTATTTAATAAAGGTAGATTAAAACTTAAGAATATTTCTACTTAACTGTTAGTTCATAATCTATTTTGACTTAAATGATCTACGTGTATTTAACAGGGCTTACCTCTGAGAGACTACCCGCGGCTTGGCATCAACCGATTGCAGTGATGATTAATGATGTTTGTCATTATTTTATTATTGCGACCACCGGCGAGATATCCGCCTAGAATATTTGGATTGTGGTTTAATTACCTCCTATTGTGGCCAGTGATTCGTATCTATTGTGGGCACGATTATTCTTAACGTGAATGTACATGTATGTATGTAGAGATACAATTGAAATGATTGCCCCAAGGTTTGATTCTAAGTCAATTTTCTTAGAAAGACTTTTTATACTGTCTCCGTTTCCCGGTATATAACCTGAGTGTGTGATTTCTTTGAAAGTGCTACTAAGCCTGTGAGAAATTTGTGGTTTCGTTAATGCAAACACAAACTGTATTTATAGGTAAATACTTATAAAAGAGTCTATATGTATTTACCTTGAAAAGAGCATACTGATTTATCAATGGCCAGCTATGCATAGGCATGCCTTCTGGTAGTGCAGTTGTTTATGAGCGTCGGTTGTTACTCACATAAATTACATGGCCGTTACCCATAGTTATAAAAAAAACAAACACAAAATTTATCTACACGAAATGATAACGGTTGAAATTGGTTCAGAAATTTATTAGAAATTCGATTGTAAAACGTCTAATGCTTTGTATTATGAGTCGTGCAATAAGTAAATTTAACGATTATATGTGTTACTAGCTGTAAACCGCGACTCGTCCCGCGTGATTGCAGTGATTTTGTTAAATTTTGCGGACTTTTATTTTTTGGTGCAAAGAATATGTTATATTGTAAAATTAGGTATCTAACAGCGATAGTCTTGTCCAAATCGGTCCAGCCGTTTCGGAGATTACACGAAACAAAGAGACAGACAGACCGACAGAAAAACAATATTTTTTAACTTGCATCCTTGTTATAGGTATCGTAAATATAGTCGTATACGTAATTAGCTCAATAAATAATTTGGACATTTCAAATTGACCCTTCCATTTTATTTAAATTTAATATATAGTAGAATAAAATGGTATATATATTTCTTTCAGAATAATAAATTGAAAAAAGAGGGAAATTGAGCAATCGTGTGCGGGGGCGTTGGGCGTGTCGGGGCGGAGCCTGGGCCCTTATGCCGGTAGGTGCTTTATTGTGTCGATACCGGCACCGAATACCTAAGTAAGTTTTTAAATATGTAGAGATATACACATAGATTTTTGGAGTGTTCTCCTTGAGAAACGTATAAGGCCTTGTATGGAAAGTTATAAAAAATATGGGTAGTAAAATCGAATGCGTCAGATGCTATGCGTTCCAATGTTACGCTCGCCAGTTCTCTTATATCGAACACAAAGAGGAAAGGTAGAGGTGAGGGGAGGTGAGTGAGGGTGGGCGAAGGTGGACGAGGTGGGCGAAGGTGGACGAGTTGGGCGAAGGTGGGCGAGGAGCGCGAGGGAGGGCGAAGGTCGGCGAGGATGTGCAAAAGTTGGCAGAGGGTGAGCGAGGTTGGTCGAGGGTGGGCGAAGATATAAGGAGTAAACTCCAGTCGTGCGTCGAAGCTGACACACTTTTTTTAACCGACTTCTTAATAAATCAATTGTAGTTCATTGAATACTAATATTATCAGAGTAATGGAGATGTTTCAAGATGTTTATCTGTTCGTGTTCATATTGAGGAGGTTAGGCTAAATTGGTGGCCGACATTTAAGTTGATCGCTAACTTACTTAACTTTTTTTTACTTCTTACTTTAGCCGGGTTATAGATGTGTGAACTAACACTGGTTTTCAAATATCCAACCTCCTCGCAAAGTATCGTTGAGGAGGTCGTTGCTTAATCAGTCGTTGCCATTTGATTCGATCGCTAGGTTAAGCAGTTCTTACCGCGGCCGGATGATAGATGGGTGACCCTTTCTAATATCCGACCACCTGCGTATCTCGGAAGGCGCGTAAAACAGTGAGTTCCGCTTAATGTCACTGAGTGATATTAGTCGTGAAATTGTGGGGATTTCGGGGATGCCGTTAGACGACTATCGCTCATCTTAACTCGCCTCACAGGCACATCCTCTACAGTCTAAGCGGAACTTATTAATAGACGGGAATAACACTAGGAAGGCAAAGAATAGAGGGATGTTTCTACATCTGTATTCATTCAAAATATAGACCAGATGATTTTTATTATGTTCAAGTTCACATATTTATTTGTTTACTATTATATCAATATGTAATGTACTGCTACATTACACTTATTCTAGAACAAGTATTAAGATCCATTTAAAGTTGTACTGATGTTGTGCCAACCATTAAAGGAAAATATTTCTTCTTAAAGTTCTACTTATTTAATTTGATCTGTCCTACATTTGGGCAAAAGCTATCCCTCGATCTTCTATCTAATTTGGCAGGGAGTTTGTGAAGTAGACCTTTGAGATTTTGTTAAAGGTTTTGTCACTTTGTTAAACAAAGACCTTTTTTTTATTATTAGCTTGTTGTGTCGTTCTGCTGGGCAAAGGCCTCCCCATTTTTGATCCACCTTTCTCTTTCCTGGGCCAGTCTCATCCATAACATCCCCGCAAAGGTATCCAATTCGGCAATATGTGAAGGAAGTCGCAATGTTGGCCTATCTTTGCGGCATACAAAGATCTAATAATTGATTTTAAGGTTTGAATAATAGTTTCAATTTGTATTCGATTTACAAAATCACAGTAAACATGCACCACTAAAACAGTTCAACCCGCAGCTCGTTAAAGCAAGGCAATTTAGTTATTAGCTATCTCGTAGGTAGATAATTTGTGTTTCCGGTCTATCATTTGAACCAATTTAGTTGTTACACTAATAATTCTATAAACAATTAATGTCCGACATGACAATTAATGCCGTCTGTATCCAATTACGATTATTTTTGACATATGTAAAATTAACTTAGTGTATTATTTTTTGTTGGGTTGTCTTTATAATCAACTATCTGAATACACTTTGTTTGTCAAAGTTTTCTGTTATGTAGTTTGTTATGGAGACACCTCATTAGTGCCGTGAAGTTCCGTTAACAGGCGTGAACGATAATGGACGGTTTTCGCGGTGTTCGCGCGTGTTCAGGCCAGTTTCCCGATCAGAGTCGGTATTTCGTCCCGCGACGAAGGTTTGGCGCCTCTTTCGCGCGGCGTTCACGGGTATAAATCTACATTCACGGCCCCGTGAAATTAAATTTCGCCACTGGGTTCAATACTAAAATTTATATTAATATAATTCTGATAACTACATCCTTATAAAAGCCTGAAATGCAATTGTTAATAATTAATAAAGACAATTCTAATCATATCATAGGGCAAACAAGTTATTCGTTAATATTATCCTTCCAAATTGTAATAACTTAAAGTAATTAAGTTAATTACAAATAACAGAAGTAAGTTACGACTTACTCCGCATATAATTAGACAATAAGGGCATTATGGTAAATAATTGTGTAGTTTAATAATATTTAATAAAGTGATTAATGATATAATTCGTTTCTCTTTTTAATCAAAATATTTTTTTGTTAAAATGACAAAAATAACTGTATTTCAGTATTGGACCGAGATATTGAAATAAGTTTTTGATTGACTGATAGAGAACGTTGAAAAGAAGCTGTCTGTATCATTAACTCACTTTAGACCTAAAATTTAATCGGTCAGTTTTTGACTAAGCGTGTGACATGTCCCTTATCAATTTAAAAAATTATTACCAACATCATTTGTCTATGCCTTTGGAAATTTATTTGAATTTTGAAACTCCATAAACTCGTATATATAGGAGCAAATAGAAGTTCCTTTAACAAAAAGCTAAGCATATTCTTAGTGTTCCATGACCACGACCACTCTGCCCAGAGTGAACGAATAAGAAGACGAATAATTAGCCCGTTAGAATTTGTGGGACAGGAACAACAAGGACAGACCTAACGGGGATGGAATGCATCCGCATTGCGAACCTCAACAAACATTACAAACAAGTACATTTTATCACAACCCTCTGCGGATTCCTGAAACAAAATTTAATATAACAGGTTAATTCGATGAAAACTAAAGGTCGTCAACGTCAAATTGTAATTAATTCTCGCTCAAATATGTAAATTAATAGACAATTTTTGCGTACTGCCATTAAAGTAGGGTAACCACACGGGACACTTTACTCCGGACTGTACCCTTACTAGTGTTCCCTGGATATTTCATGGAATATTAAATCAGTTTAATCTAGGTTCAAGGCAAGGTGTGTCCAAATTATGTGCTGATTATAAGCGTGGTTTTTACTTTCCTGGAGCGAGTTAAAGAGGGAAGCTCAAGATCGAACAAAATGGACATGCACTATTGACGCCCTATGCCCCATCTAGGGGATACAGGAATAAAGAGAGATAAGCGTGGTTTTTAGCTTTTTTTAAGTGTATTAATAGCTTAAATATGAATAAATAAATGAAAGTATTTTCATTTCATTTCTTTTTAATTCCGTTAATTTTTTTTACAAAAAATGTCAAAATTAAGGCGCGCACATCTATAGTGCTACATAAAGTAATTTTTATTATTATTATTTAGAGCCTATTTTTTCCCACTGCAGGGCAAAGGCCTCCCTACCCTCTTTCCATAAGGTTATGCGTTGCCAATCTCTATTATTATGATCCAAATATTTACATGTTTTTAACGCTCTAATATAAATATCAATTAACTACTGCTTGGGATCAATAGAAAGTTGTCTAATTATGCACGGAACGCGTGGACATACTAGCGCGGACGCACGATGACAGTCCGTTTTCCCTTCGCACTTTAGTCCTGGCTTGGGACAGGCAAAAATACCTATTTCACTCATTCTAATCACTTATTTGTTTAATAATTATATCCAGAAAATGAACTAAATTATTGATATCGCGCTTAATTCCGACTGACGGCCGTCATTAAATCTTTTTTATAACTGTTTAGTTTTTTGTACGTTGGGAATTGTATTTACGAACTGACTTTTTCGAACGACAAATTTAACACAGAACGTATGGCCACACTATCTAATTTTAAGGAAATTTGGTCAGAAATTAAGTACCTATTTTTATTTATTTTTATTTTTTTATTTTATTTATATTTTAGAAACATACAGTACTATAAACAACCATAATCAACATATATATATAGAGCAAACATAAACCAAAACATTTTATTACATAATTATAACGAGTACCGAGTATCCTTAAGTATTCTAAGTGTCTCACCAGTCACTCTGTATAAGCGTGTCTTGGCGCCATTATGTATGTAACATGACTTTGTTTTAAATATACATAGATAAAGTAATAAATTAATAAAATAAAAATGAAATCAGTCCGTCTACGTGACTTTATAATACTGTTATATCTCTGTTAAGCTATTGTATTAAATAAATTATAATATACATTCTTTTGTTACAGGTTAAGAGAAGCGTTGAAGATAAGGGCATAATCGATTTTTTATATAAAACATATTGTGGGTGTGTTTTAAGTTGCGCAAGGAAATATATACTCGACATGAATTCTGATGTTGTTTTATTGAATTACGACACGTTTTTAGGGTTCCGTAGTACGACGAGGAGCCCTGATAATTTCGCTCTATCCGTCCGGCCGTCTGTCTGCCCGTAAGGTGCCCCCCCCCCCCCTAGCATTTCCAAACTATTAGACGTAGAGACTTGAAACCTTCCATTTTGATAGAACATGCTAAAAACTCACTTGGAAAATTATTCTGAACGAAATCGGACAATAAGTTTTGAAGTTATTTAACAAATACGTTTATAGAGTATCAGATACGGAACCCTTCTATATATTATATTTTGACCATTTTATTTAGGGAAAATATTCGCCTTTTAAAAAAAATTGTGATATGCATGACAGGCAAACTAGAAGCAGGCATGAACTATCCGTACAGCGCCATCTAGTTTACTTTTTGGTGTAACCTTTTCCACTTGACATCATTGCCATCTTGTTATGTAGCAGCCGCTACAAGAGTATGGGAATATTAGAATATCAGAATTTAAATTTATAAAGAAGAGGGTGTGCAAATGCTAATATTTGTATAAAACATGCAGTATTCATATATTAAAGTAATAAAATAAAACCACACGCACACCTACGCCAAATGATTTACACACACATGTATGCGTTTTACTATAAGAAGGTGTCAAAGCGTAGTCATGACGACCGTATACGTGTATTATTTGTCAAATATAACAGTCTCGTTATAAAAAGTTTTACATGTAATTTTAAATATGATACATAAATCTATAGATTTGTAGTCGAATTTCGATCAGCCGGCGATTTCTATTTTTCAGTATTTCCCTTCTTAAATAAATATACAACCTTACCTCATAAATTTGTCTCTTCAGACGTCGCACTGCATCAGCGTTACGAGGGAGTGCAAAGGAGTGTAACTAGTAAGTTTGTCAAGGGCTTAATACGAAATAGAACTTTATGGCGAGGTGATAAAAGTTAGTTTAACGTGCTCCCTATTATTCGTGATTAAGTAACTCCAGGTCAACAAAAGTTGTAACAACACCCCGCTGTTGACTTTTTAAGTTTAAGCAAAGTTTAGACGCGTAGCTACTACTAAATTTACATTAGAGAGACGTTACAAAATACCCTTTTATATTAGAAGTGATTTGTTTGAAAACGAGATGTTATTTAGGGTCTCTCAAATAAAATAATATTATTGCCTATATTGAACTAGGGGTCTGGGCATACGTTGTCTTGCTCTTCTGTTATTAACCAATTAACAAATCCTTTCTTTCTTTTCCATAAAAAGTGACCCTGGCATTATTCATATCAAGAACCTCGGCTTTACAATTTGCTAAATAGAACGTATTATAAAGAACGCATTTTTAAATTAAATGTGTTCAATTTTAAAATTACTAATTGACTGGTTAAACGAATTGGATTATGAAATAACTGACAACCTATTTGTTAACTTATTTTTGTACTGAGGATAAAAAAAAAAAAAAATCTCTTCATACACATCCATGCACACATACATAAACGCACACAATCAAATAAAACCACACGCACAATCACACATGTACAAACTGTTTCGAAGCTCCTTGGATTCTTAAAGTTCTTGGAGTCGAGCGAGGTGATAATAAAATATGCTTTCTTTCTTATGCGACTTTCTTTACTTGTTGGTCCCTAAGTCGTATCCGTTCGGTAATACCGAAGCTGGCAACTGATTCATAGTATAGAGAGTCCTGCAATTCGTAAAAAAATATTATGACGTTTCAATAGACCTTTCAATTTTTTTTATATGTGTGGTAAATAGCTTAGGCTTATTGTTATAATAATAATCAGTGCCAGATTAACCGATGAGTTAATTAAGCAAATAAAGTAAAGTAAACTAAAGATATGATTAAAAAATACAAAAATAAACGCTCACTAAGGTATTCAAGCAGAATCGCGGGTTTTAATTAGTTGTTCATAATTGCAGAGTCAGTGAGGAAGAGTGAGAAATACATGTTATATGTAAGTAAGCGTAATTACAATAGTTTGTAGGTGTTTACTCGAACATGTTAAGTGAGTCATTTTACATCGTGCTTGCTTCGTATTTAGCAATCTTTTCCAGTCGGTCATTGTATGTCATACTATCTGTTAGCTAAAGCTTTGTCTCAATAACAATGAATCTCGCGTGTATTATTTTATTTTTTGCTAGTTTCGCGTCCGCAAATCAATACGTGAACGGCTATTTAACAAAGAATATAAAGGTTGTCGTCCTTCTGGAAGGTATACCAGTTTCAGAAGATATTGATACTAATAAATTGAATGTTGAGGCCGAAGCTCCCGTTTCGATAGCTGTGGAAAAAAAATGTGCTGAAGTAGGACAGTTCGTAAGTACTTTATTAAACTGATTATTTATTATTGATATAGCAGTATGTTTTATATGAAAATACTTATCTTATGAGGAAATAAAATTAGTTAATCATAATCCATTTTGACTTATATCTGGGTTCATACATAAATTAAAGGCTGAGCAGGGTATTACCAAAATATGAAATTGTGTGACAACGGGCAGGGGTAAAAAGCTATTTAACAAAGAATATAAAGGTTGTCGTCCTTCTGGAAGGTATACCAGTTTCAGAAGATATTGATACTAATAAATTGAATGTTGAGGCCGAAGCTCCCGTTTCGATAGCTGTGGAAAAAAAATGTGCTGAAGTAGGACAGTTCGTAAGTACTTTATTAAACTGATTATTTATTATTGATATAGCAGTATGTTTTATATGAAAATACTTATCTTATGAGGAAATAAAATTAGTTAATCATAATCCATTTTGACTTATATCTGGGTTCATACATAAATTAAAGGCTGAGCAGGGTATTACCAAAATATGAAATTGTGTGACAACGGGCAGGGGTAAAAAGCATATTAATTACATTTCTATATAATATCATAGGTCCAAAAACGTAGAGTACAAAAAGAAATCATTTTCCAAAGAGGACTCTGGAAGAACACTTTAATTTTTAAATAAATATATATAAACATGTGCATAATATAGTTTGTAATACAAAAGCGTGAATGACGAAGTGTTCGTAATCTAACATTAGAACTCATTATCGGTCATTTGCATTCATACATTAATAATATCAATCAATTAAAATTGACGACATCATAGAACACTGATGTCAAAAGATCATTCCGAGACAGACTAGACCCTAAATGTGTAGTACAAATATGGCTTTAAAAAACAGGCTGCAGACCGCGAAACGATACAAAAATAAATAATGATAATTTACCTAAATCTAACAAATGTTTTTAACACTGGCATATAGTATTTGTTAAATTCAAAGCACCTCAACAATACGCATAGAATTAAATAAAAATACTCAAGCAATATCTGTGAAATTTAAAAAGAAATATGACAACTGCCAATGTCATTCGGTTTTTAGTTTTTTAATAATGTAGGTAGACAGCATGGCCAAGGCACTGTTTTTATCATGTTGAGTGTTACTGATAAGATTAGAGGACAAAACTTTACGTATTTTCACAGTAATGCACATGCGCACAACCTTGCTGTCGGACGTAGAACGAACACGATGAATAATATAATTCCAGTACTTATTCATAACTGATTAGTTACAGATCTAAGAATTGATGTGTATAAAATCGTGCAATTCGAAAAACTTTAATGATATACTAGAACATAATATGATGCACAAAAGTCGATATAAAAAATATTATAAACTACATAAAATAGACGCCGTGTCGACAATTTAAGCAGTTGAAAGAACAATACAGATTATAAAGTCATTATGATATATAAATATTAACATTATTTATAATAATGTCATTTATCTGTCACTTCTACTGCCTAAACGAGATGGGTGATTACTTTTGAGTCTTGATTGTAGCGAATAAGGCAGACGAATCGTTTATTCTTTATTATATAATACTTTAAAAAGAGTTTGTAAAAGTCTAGTTCAATGAAATATCATTTGAATTTGAAGAGTTTGATTTATTTTATTTGAATAAAAAAGCTTGAGAATGTGTTATTTTTCTTTAGGAATGGACTGACAACACTATTAAAAATTTCCTGTAGAATCCAATTAAATAGGACAAAAAAACCACTAACTTTTTTTTGATTCATTTAATTGGATTCTATGGGAATTCTATAAAATATATGATTTTTGTATATTGTTTTTTATAAGTACGTATTGGATATAATATTATCAATCTCAATAGACCGGTCACCAGTTTCAACCCGCAACTTTGTCTACGCTGTTTTCTTCGACGTTCATACAAAGTTTCAACCCGTTTTTAACCCCTGTCAAATTTAATTTTCGGGATGAAACGTAGCTTTTGTCCTTCCCCGAGGTCCAATTTATCTCTATATCCAGGCTCATCAAAATAGACAGAGTTACTTTCACATTTATAAGTGATGTGAGTGCGATGTGTGTGCCCCTGTTCGCTGTTATGTAATGTTCGCCTGGACAAGTTAAATAGACTATTGTGTCCCATAGTTATAATATGGGGCATTACATATATATTTTTAGCTAAATACATATGATATGGACATCCATAGCTGCTTATTTACAAGCGTTTGGATACACATAAATATGAAAAAAAAAAAATTTTGTTACCACCAAAAAAGTCCAAATGTATGGTAGATTGAAGACCATAAAGTTTTCGCTTCGTTTTTCCTCCTTGTATATTGTTACGTTTTTTAACTTTGGCTAATATTATTGTATTCACTATTAAGAAGGGAAGTCTTTACTTCTTGAAATATTCCTAAAATTCTATTGTAATTATAAAAAAAAAAACTTGTCGCTGGCAGACAGCCATATTGTGAATCTGTACTATTATAATTGTGTCGTATGCGTGTAAAATATGCGCGTAATATATTCACGGTAATTAGTAAACAGTAGCGGGCGGCCATGAACATGTCTGCATTGTTTTTAGAATAGAGTCTGTTGAATTATCGTCACTAATTCTGGTATAGTGCGTACAGTCTCAAAATGCACGCCTCTCCACTACAATCCAATTGATAGCTCCTACGTAAAGTATCGTAAAGTACATTCTTGACTTGTAAGAATTTTACTTTGAAATTAATAATAATAAAGGTCTTTAAATTTATATAAAAAACGTGAAAAAGTGAGAGGCAAAAATGTGATTTACGACACTACGTAGGAGCTATCGCAATATTTTTAAGTGTGAAACTAAATATTAATTACAACGTTTGTAAAAAAATTAATAATGAAAAAAAGAATAAAAATTAACAATTAACAATTGTACTACCAATTAAAAAGAAATGCTATGAGGTATCCTATAAATAAACCTAATTTAACCCCGAATAAACCGAGAAGATGAGTTCGTAATTCTGTTACATCCGAGTGGCTTTAAACTTTTCGCGGTAGGCAGTGACCCTGCCTTCCGCTCCGGGGGTCGTGGGTTCGATTCTCACCTCGAGTCTGGATGTATTATCCATATGTACGTATTTATATATTGCCAAAAAAATATATTTGTATATAACCAGCGGCTGTTACCTATAAAACAGGCATTAAGTTGTCTACCTTAGGAACGACGTCCATGTGTCCTATATATTTATTTATTTATTTACTACAATAATTTCATATAAAATTCTCGTGTCACAGTGGGTGTTGCCAAACTCCTTCAAAACGGCTTAACCGAAACTTATGAAAAAAATTTTAACACACCAAAAATTTTACCACCACTAACATACCAAATACATTTTTCTTTTTTTTGGCAATTTTTTTTAATTATCTCATTACTATACTCAGATAATTTAAAGACCCTTGCGAAGCCGGGACGGGCCACTATGTAACAACGATTTTTGCCAAATTCCTAGAAAACGACTAGACCAATTCTAATGAAAATTTTTGTTCCACTTTGGTAGGTCTGAGAATCGTTCGTTAACTATTTTTTGAACCTCTTAGTGATAGGGATAGCCCACGCGGACGTGGGGTACAACTTATACATTATCGAAGTAATGAAGCAAAACTCCAATTTTATTTGTTCGTATACATAGGTGGCACATAATGAAACTGAAAATTAAGTCGATTTTAACAAAAATTAAGCAAATTCAAACGGCACTTTCAAAGCATTTCTATAATTCCGTCTCCATTATATAAAAAGATTTAACTCGTGAAATTTATAGCATACTTCCGCCTTCATTATATACGGCCCAGGCCGGGTAAAACATTAAACGACGACCCTCAGAGAAAACCAAAGTAACGTGATCTATATTAAAAAAGAACCTTTCTGAAAATTTAATTGTAAACGACTTTTCCAACCACAGTCTAAATGTGGTCAAAATTTTAGACGTGAAGATACCTTACTGACTTTTTTCATCTAAGTACGATGGCAAACAAGCATTGCATGATGGTATAAAAGTCTTTATAATTCTTTATTTCTCTAAGTCCCCCTTTTAATTCGCTCACAAATCTTTTTGTGCACAACGACATATATATACAAATAAATAAATATATATAGGACAATATGACACACACATCCGCGAATGATTCATTCGCGGATTTATGCAAAGTAGTTTAGTATTTCATGCGTTGAAAGTATTCTGTCAGATAGAGAGACAATACATTTATAGTCAAATAGTCTATACTTTAAAAAGTACATATGTAT
>JANCMC010001441.1:0-17745 GCA_024363005.1 Charaxes varanes
AATCTATACAACTTTATCATTGTGTTATAGGATAATTCAAATGTTACGACATTGTTAAAATATTTGGTCTAAATAACCACGTAGTTGGTAACGCAGGCCGTTTTGCTTCAAGTCTCCCAGCCCGAGTAACTGGTAAGTAAATGTTAAATTTTACTCAAATTAAATTTTCTATCTATTGTATTCTGAATACTAAAGATACTCAAAAAAGATTTAACAAAAACCTCATTGTATTAACGAAAGCTTCAAGATAATACAATTTGCTTAAGATATGGACTGCGCTAATCCACATTTATAATTTGACCAATATCCATTCTTTTTAGTTCCATTGTCTCAAAGCAGAAATGTTTCGATCAAAATACTTACTACACATTATTTTGTTTAAGGAATGGACCCAGCTGGCCCGCAATGGGGTGGAAATTCTAATGCTTTAAACACTAACTCTGCCCAATATGTCGAATCGATTCACACTGATGGTGGCTTTCTTGGTATCATGGATCCTATCTCTCACGCTGATTTCTACCCCAATGGCGGTACAAACCCTCAGCCCGGCTGCTGGCTCAACACATGTTCCCACGGCCGAGCGCACGAACTTTTCGCTTCCAGTGTTACAACAGACCATTTTATCGCAAAGCAGTGCAGTGATCTTCAACAAGCCAAAGGCATGGAGTGTTCCGGAGACACTTTGAATATGGGCAATTCTATATTAGACAAACAAGGGTAAGCCAAATTCATAAACAAAAATTCAAACGTGTAAATGAACATTAAATATATGATCCATTTAACTAAATTATTAAAACTTGCGGTTTCGTGGTCAATGAGACTATAAATATAATATAAACGGGAACATACCACAATAGGAATATTAAATCCTCACATTTTTTCGTTTCGCAATATAATTCAAAGATTCTTCATAATACCCGTTTTTAGGGTACCGTAGTCATACAGGGAACCTTTATAATTTCGCCCCATCTGTCAGTCCGTCCGTTACTCTATCTGTCTGTCCGCCCGCAAAGTGATCCCCCTAGGATTTCCAAATAATTACACGCAATGACTTAAAATTTTCCATGTTGATAGAACATGCTAAAAACTCATTAGGAAAATTATTTTAAGCGAAATCTGAAAACTTTTGCAGTTATTAAAAATACGCTTACCATTTTTTTTTAATATATTGTTTAAATAATAGCATACTTATTCATTTGACTGTGTCGCTAAGTACTTTTTTTAACTATAAATATGTATCTTGCTATTCCACGTTTGTTATTTTATCGTTGCTACCGAGAAGAATAATCATTTATACAATATTGTGAATGTAAATGAAACAATCCCCATCTTTAGGAGACGTAGTCTGACGTGGGTTAGCCGTTAGAACTTTGATATTACACCTCTAATGGGATATTTATTATGTATTTAGGACTTTGTTACGTTGTTTAATTACCTTAGTTTGTTTTTTTTAATTATATAGATATTTGAGATAATTTGTGTATACAGTATTTTGCAATTATATTATTACTACCACTTTATTTTAAGAATAATAATTAGTTTGTGCGGAAAACTAACTATTATTCTTTAAATAAAGTAGTCTATCCCTTCTAGGTAAACTTAATAATGTTCTTCTTACATCAGCTATCTGCCATAAAAAGTTTCATCAAAATCGGTCCAGCCGTTTCCGAGATTAACCGTAAGAAACGGCCAGACAATAATGTTTTATTCATGTCATAGGTTCTTGTATATTACGAAGGGCAAACGAGGAGACTGTTCATCGTTTAAGTCACTACCGACGCTCATGGTCATCTGCATCACCAGAAAGCTCGCAGATGCGCTAATGGCCTTTAAAAAGTTGCTTAGGGCACTGGGAACTCTTACCAATCGAACGAAACGCGACAACAATACCATCACTTGATGTGACGGCATTGCCGCTACTTCACCCCGATCCTATGTGAGACAGAGTTACTGGTACTCGGACGCGCCGACCCAATTCGGTGCCTGCTGCCTGTTCGTCAGCCCCCTTGTAACATAAAAAAAAAGAAAAGATACACGAATTTAATTCCAACGTTATAAATCGGCACTTTAATTTAAAAAGTTATTGATATGTATAGAAAATGCACTTTTCTTTAACTCCAGGTACCACTGTAATAAAAAGCTTATAGTGCTCTGCCTGGATGTCGACGTAGCTTATGAACGCCGGAGACCAAAACGACATCAAAAGTAAGTTAAAAAAGCAAAATTGTTAAACTATATAGACTGACCCGTTGGCACAGTGGGCAGTGACTCTGCCTTCCGCTCCAGGGTTTGTCGGTTCTATTCCCGCCTCGGATCTGGATGTATTATCTATACGTATGTGGTTATATATTTCTACAAGAAAATATATTTGTGTGTAACAGGCGTCTGTTACCTATAACACAGGCATTAAGGGGAATTTCTTCTATTTTAGGGGCAATTAATTTTATTACTACAATTATTAATATACGAATTAATAACATATCATATGCTAAAATTCATCGACTGGTTGAATGGTTTAGACGTGAGAACATAACAGGTATACATTCATATTTATAATATTTGTTTAGAAGTTTACTGTTTCCTAAATAGGCAACTTAATGTTTGTGTCATTAATAACAGTCGACTAATATATATATATATTAGTCGACGAATTACAGACAGCTTCACCAAAGGGCCGGAAAATTATTATTATTATTTTCGAAAAATGCTTTACACTAGCTAGCTAGCTAACTGTTTTATTGAATGTATCAATATTCTTTTCCCATATGTTTTTCACTTATATATTTCAACCTTCAACACTTGATTCATATCTCATGAAGTTAGTAAGTTTCCGAATTATTACAAAGATAAGAAATACGCCAAAACTTTCATCAGTACGAACGTATGAAGGTTGTTACAGATGCCCAAGCACGAACATTTCGAACCGTTCGAGTCGAGGCAAATTTTTATCGTGACACGCGTTAACACTGAGGAGGGTCCGGTGTGGGCCCAACACGAATATTTTCCAAGTCGACTCTTTGATTCTAACTAAGAGGTAGTTAACAATTTGTTGCAAAAAAAAAAACACAGTAGAAGATTGACTTAAACAAAAGCTCGTAAATACTAACCCCGCTGTTTTCAAACTCCTAATTACATTAAAACAACCAAATGAAATTCTATTTTCGAGATGAAAAAACGCATACATTAACAAAATTCTTGCATAATATCATAGCCTGCGCATAATTTTACATATTAATTCTTTTACGGATTTGAAGAGCACTAACATGCTTCTGGGATATTTACATTTAGGTCATTCGGTGAAATTTTGAGTGATGTTGCGTATATCGGATGTGGATTTGAATGTAAAATCTTATATATATAAAAGTAAATCCCCATTTCCCTTTTTAACGTCATCCCCTGAGAAGGGCTGGGGCAGTTTCGCTAATTCTTATTACCTTGTTTGTTAATGCAAGGAGAATGTTCTTATGAAAGAAAAAAAATGAGAAAATTGCGCGGGAAATATGAAACTTAAAGAACACTTAACACCATATTAATTTATTTCTATTGTAAACTTTGCGCTTAGGACAACGGGGAAGGGCAATAATAAAATGTAGTAAATAGTAAGTAACCCAACGTTCGGGCACGACAACGTCTGCCTGGTCCGCTAGTATGTGTATATATAATATCTAAGTGCATCTGACTTTACAAAAAATACAATGTATCTTTATTAAAATAAATGTATTGAAATCGCTTACATGCTAAAAACTCATTAGGAAAATTATTCTGAACGAAATCGGACAACAACTTTTGAAGTTATTTAACAAATACATTTATAGCGCATCAGATACCGAACCCTATATAAGCGTGTCTTGACACGCTTTTGGCCATTTTGTTGAAATCGTAAAACATCTCCTTTATAATAATTTGAAGAAAACTAACGACAAAGGGCTAAGCTGTGCGTGTCACGCTTTTGGCCATTTTTATTAATTTGGTAAATTAAATAGTTTAATTTCACCAGTGCGAAGCCGGGCGGGTAACTTGGTTTAAATGTATATTAAATATCAGCAAATTTGACGATAGAGGGTTCTGAAGTAATTATTACGGTTCTGGCAATTAGCGAGGGTATTATCCATAATGGAGGTTCCAAGGGATAGTTTAAATCAAGCGAAACCTTTAATTACATTCGAATATTTGTTTTAAAATTGAAGGCTCATACAGGACTCTTATGCCGGGGCCAGACATAGCTCAAACTATTTGTACACTTTTGTACAAAGTACTATAAATCTTTGCGCAGCTACACAAAGTCCCCAGCCACAGTACAGTATCATTCAAATGAAGCTATGTCTGGCTCCGGAATTATACAAACATTTCAATGGCATACTATTTTATGTAAACTAGAGATTGTCGGATGGTCGAAATTCGCCAGAACCCTTTTTACGTATCACAACGATATATACTGTTCTATTCTCAGAAAATTAAGATTTGGCAATTAATATAACACACGGTTGTCCCGATTACGCTTTGAAATCATCCAATACATGTGGGTAAAGTGTTTATTTTAATAATTTAATGTATTAATAATGCAAATTTTTAAAAATTATAGTGTTCGCACACTCTCTTCTATATCTACTATAATTGTGACCAATTTCATATTCCTCCGTAAACGCAATTTTTGTAAAAATATTACCAAAGGTTTTCGCTTCACTGATAATTATATGGATAATTTTATTTTTTCATTATCTGTGTTCTCAGGGGAACGTACCTAGGCTAGTCGAAATTGTATAAGGCAATTTCAAACGGAGTCATATAAAAAGAAAGGTACTAAATCTAGAAGCCAGAGAATTTGAGAGGTTTTTAGACTGACAGGAAACTGGAATATTTTTGTTGACACGATCACGAAACTTTGTCGAAGTTTTTCAAGGAAGTTATTTAGAAATTCGTCTTTTAAATTAGTTGTGCACTTATTAATAAGGAAGACGGTGAATTTGATTAACACGTTAATTACAACTTTTACGAAAGAGGCGTCGCTAATTAAAACTCTTGTTCAGCTTTTAACAAAATCCCCGTTAGGATTCTTCGTCAGACAGGTATGAATATTTACACCTAAATAACTAATTGTATTTGAGGCTTAAACATATCACATGGTCTTTACGAATCTAAAATGTAATTAATTAATTATATATTAAATTTTCATTCAATTCATTTTAAATAAATTTCTAATGACTTGTTTTTATTATATAGACCTATCTCTCCGATGTTTCGTATGAACGAAATAAGTCCTAATAAAGTGGGAACAATGTTATTCTCGCTTGGATTACCTTGAGGCGAGCTATTCCAGCTGGAAGCCAGTGTTCGCGAGATAACGAATTACATTTTTCAAGCTTTATAGCTTAAAAATAATTTGGGACTCGGGAAATTTTGAAACGTACCCCAATTATCCCTTAAGCTTTCGCCCGGGTGTTTTGTTGCTGATTCGTGAATAGAACTTTCCTCGTACTCACCAGTACTTATATCGTATTTGTTTTTTATATTAGCCATTACCGCGACTACGTTTGCGTAAAATTAGGCAATAAATTCAATTTTAGCGTGATAATATACAGCCTATAGCCTTCTTCTATAAATGGGCTATCTAACACTGAAAGATTTTTTCCTAGCGGACCAGTAGTTCCTGAGATTAGCGCGTTCAAGCAAACAAAGAAAGTTTTCAGCTTTATATATATAGTAAGATTATTAGGAATACTTTTTAGGTATGTCTAATTTTCCCTCCTACTGTGGGGTTTGCGTGGGGTATGAACCGGGTACCTTGCGGATTTCAGTCCATACCTTATACCGTTGAGCTATTGATGCTCTAATTAAATAAAAATATTAGTATAGATATGGATTAAGATACATATCATATAATATGTACACTCTTTAACTTGTGAAGAGATTAGGTTCACGATCTATTCAAGTATGAGTTAATAAAAAGATGGTAATATTATGACGGTTTAATATATGATATCTTTATAACAGAGTTCTTGAAAGTTGTATTCCCAACCGATACTGTACTCGTATACGAGAAACAGTCTAGGCAGGGAGTATGGGACTCACCGGTCATTGCTGGAATATCCACTAAAAGCCACGGTCCACTCTCCTTGCCACAGTGTTGCGCCACAGCACTTTTCACCCTCAACCATGACGCTGCGGCGATAGGCCCATTTACCTATTTCCCCTACTTGGGGACATATATTTCGAAAGTCCGATAAAAGGGTGGCAAGGGGAACTTTTACTCAGAAGTTGTGCCGGTACTCAGAGGCAAATGAAGAGATGCGGGCTTAATTCCTCCACGTGGGAATTCCATGTCGCTACTTGGTCTGAGAGGAGCAGAGATGTTTACAAAAAAGTGAACACACTCGAGACCAAACGAAGGCGCGATCTGAATTTGAAAGAGGAAGGTTGCAAAAACAAACCGCCTTCTAACATGAATGTTTTTGCCCCCTTTGTTTTTAAAATTTATGTTAAAATTATAACTATATAAATGACGTCCTCATATGTAGCAACTGTTCTAAAACATTCACTGCTCAAATTGGCTACATTAATCATGTCAGGACGCATTGGTTACTTAAAGAAAAAGGAAACAGAAAATGGTCGCCGTTGCCGAAATCGGTAAGGAATTCTCCCTTAATTTGTACACGTCTCTTCGTTCTCCACTATCCCACTAAGTCCTGTAAAAGCTGCCATTACACATTTTTCTGATTTCCTTCAAGCCTTCTTTAGAAGTCTAGGTCTTAATTTAGCATTAACATTTTTCACTCTCAACGAGCGCTTCAATCATTGTCGTCTTCTTCACAAGCAAGAGAGCTATCAGCTAAGCTACCTTTAATTTGCACTAAAATGCCAGTATTCATTTATTTATTTTTTCTAATTCAACGTTAACAAACCCAATGCGGTTTGTCTTGTCGTTATCAGAATTTGCATGAATTATTCTACTTATATGAAGTGGTATCACCTACCACTTCATATTGGTCAAATAAATGCCAATAAACATAGTATGATGCATTTCTCTATAATTATAAGCGTGTTAACAAGTATAAATTGAAACATCTCGTGAGTTAATTGTGTCGTAACCCTCGAGATTTCCACACCTCCGTAAAACATAATCTGAACTTTGCAGACCCTTCTCTTTACACCTGACATAAGACAACAGTTATTTATGATTGTTTCAAATAAGAGTGTCGTTATTTCACGTTTAAAGGATGGTATTTCGCAGTTGGAAATCAACCAATTTACCCTTTCTTTAAAGAAGGGCGAGGTTCTACTGTTTACATGTGTGTGTAAAACTACGGAGAGAGACGAATTTCTTAGCATTCCATGGATTCACCGTGCGGGTACCGGGTTCATCGCGTTGCAGAGCAAGGAACCATAGCAGTGCCCGGGACTTGCGATCCAGCTCTAGGTTGAAGAGCGCACTCTTTATAGTGATTCCTAACAGTCACCTTCACTGCCAGTGTTCCCTCCTCTGCCTAGCCAAATCCGGTATAAACCTACTAGTGCGGCTTTAGATGTCTTTTCTAGTAATGAACTTATGATAGTTCTTGACAAGCCAAGGTCTTTTGGTAGGTTGTACATGGATTTTGCTGGTATACCACTTGATCTTACCTCTACCGCGTAAATAAATTATTCCCATTGTAATTGCATAAACGTTACAAACAACGCGACCGTGAAGTTGCATATTTGTGAGCGTAAATTGAGACATGTCGGGAGTTATTTGCGCCTAGGTCTGTGAGGGTCTCACAGTCCGCGGTCCCTGTGTTCACAGGGACCATTCGGTAAGTAAATTCCGTCGACCCTCCTTCGCTTGTCCGACACAAAGCTCGATAGCCCTTGTGGTTCTTGAAATAATATTCGCAATTCGCAGACAAATCTAACTCGAATACCGTTGAAATTCACAGAAACTAACGGATAAATCTGTAGTTCTTAAATCTAATTTTAGTTTAAGTTTTAATGGTACTAATTGCGTCTGCCTGATCTACACCATCTATTTTTACCTATGATAAGGTGTGGATATTTCTAGCACATTTTTAAATTTAGCTGATGAAATATTTTAAATTTTGATATTTATCTTTTTATATTATTATTTCATAACATACCTCATACTTTATACATTACTGTTATACCGTTTTGTTATCGTGAAAAGGAGATTCCTAGATAGAGCATTATAATTTTAAACCGATTAAAACCCAGGCTAAGTTTGCTGACTAGAAAAACAACAGAAATCTAGCAATTCCTTAATAATTGATGATAGAAGAAACAGTATTCGTAGGAATTTACAATTTATATGAAATTCGTAAAATAAAGTAAAATAGATTCGCCAGTTTTACACACGACCCACGAATATATTGCACATTCCATGTTATCGATGAGGAACGAATGATTAATATAAAAATTTCGTTCATTCCTGAACGGATAGATTGTGTTGTTTTAGTTTCGAACACTTACTGGGAATTTTGGGACTTCTGTTTAATGGTGTGAATTATTAGAATCTTTGTTCTTATTTCAATGTGGCACACAGGACTGAAGAATTTCTGAGTGTGAAAATCCTGTATACGAATAGGATATATGATACTTTTTGTTTGAATAAAGTTTCTACTGGTTATCAATACAATATAATTGAGTACTTCACGATTTGGATAGTTCAAAATATCCTTCTGGACATATAGTACAGGTCATACATCCATCGTGCTGTGGGACAAACTGTTTTTTTTATTAGGCTGGAGTAATCTCCAGTCCAATAAGAAAAAGTAATCTCTAATATTCTTCGGGGTCATCCATAAGTACCTCACACGAATTTTACAATTCTAATCTCCTTTCTTGTCATAGATGGTCACGCCTTCTATACCCACTCCCCCTTAGTGTGACGTCACAAATTTTCCAATTTTGTGCATGTATTTTAAGAAATTAAAAAAAGGTGCAATTGTTTTTTTTTTTAATTTTTTAAATCTTTTTAATTTTGACATGTGATCTCACATAGGTTTTAACCCCCCTGTTCATTGTCCCACAATGTCACATTGCAAAGAACATTTTAAAAATCATATTTAACTGTTAAATTGATACGTCAGACATCCCTACCTTCAATCCCCTTCATTCGCGTCATTTTGAACAAGTCGAGGCAGTCTTGTGATAAGCCTCAAAGTGGCAACAAGTGAAATAAAGAATTGTGATCAAATTGTTTTTGCTTGTTGAGAGATATTAACCTCAACCCTCATCGTATAGTTAATAAAAATTACATTGTTACCAGTCAAAGATTAAATGTCAAAAGAAAATGTCAGAAGTCAATAAAACATAATGGATCTATCAAAATAAATGTTGTATTAAACATTTATTCATTAAGATAATCTTTGATTGAGAAATAGCATTTATTAATTAGCAACGGCTGGCAAAAAGTGCAACCTAAGTAAAAGTGTGTAACAAACACTACAATTAGGTAACACACTTTAAAAAAGGATTGACACTAGTCGAGCAAATATAAAGACAGAAAGATAAACGTATACCTTTAAATAGAAACAAAAAGGGTTTAATATCCAAATAATGTACCTGTGGACTTTATTTAATCTAGAACGAAATCTATAACCATATAAAAGCAATTTTATTAAGACATCTCGTGTAATATTGTGTAAGCGTGTCGAGACCCACACTTTATAGTGTACACTCTAAACCCATTTTATCATCAGCTGTTCCTTTCGCGTCCCCGGACAATATAATTTATTTTCCTTCAAGAACAATAAACGTTAAAGTTTGCCACGGTTCGAACTTATTTGCCCCACCGTTAACGTCCTTACGTTACACGAGGGTGCCCCATGATATATAATATCCCACGTCCGTTTTGACGACGTGCCCTGACGGTAAAACCAACGTCTTTACACTTTTATTTCATAGATTCTGCGTGATAGAGGTGCGACTATTTTTCGTTTTGGCTGTAGTATAATGTAAAAACATTTTATTATCTATTCATACATTTCTAAATAGCAATGTCTATTTTGGAATAAAAATACTATTACCTTATGTTATACGAAGGTGCTCCAAGATATATAATATCACATGTCCGTTTTGGCATCGTGCTCCAACAAATGTCCAAATTTCACTATTATTTTATTTCATATGTTATATGCGATACATCATATCGGTAAACTATAAAATTTACTTGCACTATGTTTTTGTGATTTTCGTTTATTCATATTAGATAAGCATTTTTTTTTTTTTTATGTTACAAGGGGGCAGACGAGCAGGCAGTAGGCACCGAAGTGCCTACCGTCGCCCATGGACATAATAAAACGGATAGCGGTCTATCATTGCCTCCCCAATAATAAGTATGCAAATACGAGCCGAGGAGGGCTTACTGCGAAACAGAAAACAAAAGAAATACTAATGGTTGAAATATGGCGTTTACGAGGGCGAAGCGAACGGTAACAATGACCCATAAACCATAGACTGACATATATTTCTCTAGAGACCCTCGTTTATGGTGTGAGAACAGGATAAAAAGAAATTTATATAAATAATAATCAATCTTTATCCACAGGCATCTGGGACCCCCACATATTGCAATTTATAATATACATATTTTTTTTTTTAATATTAGCATTCGGACACCTTCCTCTATATGAACTACAGTTGTGCCGAATTACATACTCGCACATACGTGCAGAGGTAAGAGGTACCTAAAATTTTCGATTCACGTATTAATATATAATGTATAGATACCTCGTACAAACCTTCGTGACACGTGGGATCATAAATCGCATCAGTGACGCCATTCATTAGTGCGCATTTCTTTGTAACATCACTTCCTCCACCAGAAGGCACGGAAGTGCGAGGAAGAACACAATTTGTTCTATTCCGTTACCAAGTTTTATGATTTCCAGCAATCAGATTGGTATAGTTTAGTACTAGTCCTTGGTAATAGTATATCTTTTGAAATACAGAAACAGAATGACAATTAATAATGACCATAGGACATGGAACGATTATTTTAATACACTTCTAATTGTACTTACGGGTTCCAATAGATATCTTAGCACAGGTTACCCTAGTGTGATATCGAAGTAGACATATCAATACCTCCCACGTAAATTGTTGTAATCCCAAATTTACAATTTCACCGTAGAGTATTACAAACATGTAAATTGAAATAAAATCGCTATTTTAACATATTTGTGTATACAAGTATACATATATTCAAGAATGACGATTCCCTTATTGTATGCAAAAATATATTAAAAAGCGACTATTATATTACGATTTACCTGTATGTAAAGCTGGGAATTTGGAGTTATAACAACTTACGTGGGAGGTATCGATATATTTAAGATGTTTCATAACTTTTTGAAATTTATAAATTTCATAATTCTTTGAAATTCTTATTGCACAAAATGGAATTTGTTTTTTTAATTATGGATGTAAATAAATAATTTTTAGAATTTGGCTTTAAACAATGTTATAGTTTATGTCATGCAGCGTCGGTAATTTACTTTGACTTTGGTGACTGTGTTCTTGCAAGATTGTACTGCTGTGTAATGTCGATAATGTCGATTTTGTTCCAATTTACATGTTAGTAAAGCTCTGCTATGATGTTGGGAATTTGGAATTACAACAATATACGTGGGAGGTATTGGTAAATAACTTGAAAATTTCACCTGGCTTATACAATCTTACTGTTTTAATTTGTTGTGATCCTAGAGGTGAGTAGATATGTCAGATTAGAGTAAGGGGAAGATAAGATTGTATGCTTGTTTCATAATCATCTTCGGCCTATTGCAGTCCACTGCTGGACATAGGCCTCCCCCAAATCGCGCCATTTCACCCTGTCTTTGGCTTAATGCATCCCACATCTGCCAGCGACCTGTCGCAAAACTCTTGTTTAGGTCTTTTAAGTTACGGTTTCATCAATTTTGCAATTTATTTAGTTGGTTGCTTTCTCCTCTGTGCGGAGCGACCACAATCCAGTCCCTCCGGATATTGCAGCTGTCTAGCCTCTACTGGGAGTAGATAGCGAGCTCAATTTGTGTTCCTGAGACAATTTACGTTTTCATATCCCGCTCCGTCCACTGTGGACAATTTGATTCTGTTAGCGAATCAAATTTTTGTGCTTCCTTTTGTTTGTTCTTTAAAATTACTCTTAGTTTATTATAATCATTGTTACCTTAATCATTATTCTATCATATTCGACAAGAAAATTGGTATTAATTTAGCCTGACCTTTCACCAAAACAAATTTATTGTGTTTATTTAAAAATTATTATTTTTGCATGACATTTGAATGAAATATTTTATTTGCTTCATGAGTCTCTTTTTTTTAATTTCTTTTAGTTTATTCAATTAAATTAAGTTAAAATTAAATTATGTAATTTCTAAATTAATTTTTAGTTTTAAGGCATGCTGTGTTCATTTCTAGCAGGTAACAGCCCCATGACGGAGCACTTTTTTTTTTTGTATATAGAATATAGGTTGTGTAGCTGTTACCAGTTTAATGAACCAAATAAAACAAAAAAAAAATTCATAATATAAACAATTACTCATTACGGAGAAAATAAAAATGTATGTAAAAAACTAATACTTAATATAAAAAAAAAAATTCTTCAAGAGTTTCTAAACAACAAATCTTATCTTTTATTTTTTATTTTAAAAATAGATAACACCAATGTGAAATGAACCTTATTTAAACCAGTTCATAGTTTCGTTGCTTACAAAGAGCAAAACGTTTATTTCAGTCCACAGTGCGATTTCGAACAACAGTTAAGGTAGTCCAAAGTACTTGTCCTACCAAGGATGAAGAGGGCGCCGCTGGGTTTTGATGGGTATTATGGCATTGCCAGCGAGTCCCACACTTCTGTCCGCAGATGCCTCCGGAATACCGCTTCATCTGCGGATGGAGTCGTGCCTAAAGGCATTTCCCAGCGGAATAAAAAAATGAAAAATAAAAATGTTAAAAAAAATTAGATAAAGTAAAGTTAAAAAAGTAAAGTTAAAAAAGTGAAGTTAAAAAAATTAGAAAAGATAGGACGTAACAAGAACTAGCTGTTTCTAAAGTGTATGTTTGTAATTTATAGTGTATATTAATAATACCGGAGCCAGACATCGCCCAAAGTATTTGTACATTTTTGTCCTTGAAGTCTACAAAGTTCTACAAAACTTTGTTCAGTTACACAAAGTCCCCGGCCACACTACATGATCATTGAAATGATGATTCAAATGAAGCTATATCTGGCTCCGGCATGACCGCAAGTATTTAGTTAAATAAGAAGAAGAATGGCATTATATACTGCTATAAGCCATCGCGATCAGTCAGTTCCTAATTTTTGCCACGCATTTTTTTAAATATTAATAGCATTAATTAACGTCGCCGGGTAGGTTGTTTATAGTCAATTATTAGTCTCCTTTTTTAGTTAATGAAGGTGCAACTCAACTTTTGACCATTAATTTTCTTAATAACTCAGTTTGGTACGCATCCGGAAGTCATTACCGTCATTTTCTAATTTCCTGGTTCATACCTCATTGTAGAGTCGTTTGGGTGGCAATTTTCGTATGTAAATTACTTAGTAGTTTTTGCTTCACTTCGTAAAAAAAAATGTACGTTATGGATTTAAATATAATGTACTACAGGATGTAAAGAAACTTACATAGAGATCAACAATATTATCAACCACAGCCCTTTCTTTCCCACTGTTGGGTATAAATCTCTCTCCGTTCATACCTCTTTTTACGGTATCGAGCCAACGTGGAACAGGTACGACTCGCGACAGATATTAGTGTCGACCCATCTCGTTGCTGGACGACCAATGCTCCGCTTTAGCAGCCTCGGCTACCACTCATTCACTGCCTTACTCCCTCTGTCGTAACTTCAGGTTTAGGATAAGTGTTTCAAAACCTTGAGAAGCTTTAGGAGATAAAAAACTTATATGCTACATGACACGTTAAATGAGCAGAGTGCTTAGTGCGAGTTTTTCTGACTTTAACGCGTTGGTAAACTTTACTTCAATTTGTATGGAGACTAAACAGTGCAGATGTCCATGGGCGCCGGTAGGCACTTCGGTGCCTGCTGCCTGCTCGTCTGCCCCCTTGTAGCATAAAAAAAAATCAAGGCGGCTAACTTTTTAATTTTTTTTTCTTTGAAATTTATTTAATGTTATCAAAATCAGCTAATAAAACAGCCCAAATAAAAATATGGCGAGGAAACTTATGCCGTTTTTTAAGCCAGTAAGTAAATTTTATTAAGCCAGATATACCTTCATTTAAATGATCATTTCAATGATCATGTAGAGTGGCCGGGGACTCTGTGTAACTGTACCAAGTTTTGTCATACTTTGTGGACTTTAAGGTCAAAAATTTACAAAGTTATGTCTGGCTCCCGTATTATTATATTCCTCTTTTTAAATTGCCATCTTTTTAATGAACCCAGCCAGTTACAAACAATACCACCAAAGAGGTTTCTCTGTAACCTTGAACTCTTAAGTTAAACTTTACAGAGAAACCTTTTTGGTTTCTTCAAAAATGAGAAAACTTTTCCCTAGCATTACACACATAGCTACATAACGAGATGGCGATTATGTCGAGTAAAAAGGTTACACCACAGCAAACTAGATGGCGCTGTAGGAAACAGCAATCACCGTACAAATTAACTCACGCTAGCGAAGTTTCTACATACAATCACAATAATATACACATCCCCACGCAAAACTGTCGGTGAGGCGACCCGGACAACTCCTAACCTGGACTGAAAATCTTTATTTGCGGTAGATGGGCTTATCGACCAATGTCCCACCCACATACTCAACCCTCGCCGAACACTTTTCCACCTATTGGTGCCTTCCCACAACGTAACTATTCAAAACTACATTTGTAAAACATACAAATAATTATAAACTACGCAAACAGATCAAGTAATATATCACTCTAGATATAGTATTTATCCTATCACGAACTGATTCACTTTTGGATTAACATACGATTAACGATTACAATTATAGCTATTAGACACTATTATTAATACGTATAATAAAAAGATTTTTAAAATATCACGACACCAGTAACCCTCAGATATGTCAAATCTTCACGAAAGTAGGAGGAAGTATAGCACTCCAGGGATTTTTCAATGTGCCTCATTTCGCCTCAAAGACGAAGCAAAAAACAATGTTTTCTTTACGAATAACCTTTATAGAGTCTATTCCCTGATGATGCTTCGGTGTCGAAGCGAAACGTGCGTTGAAGCACATCGGAAAGTCAGTGTAGTGCTGTGCTTTGGTGACTTACTATTTGTGTCTCGAGAAGATTCTTCTTGTCTCTCAGCCTTATCACCTAGATGTAAAACATTTGAGAAAATAATTTATTTAAGTCTTACTACAGAACTGAGTTGATAATTTAACTGATGTCACAATGCTTTTGACAATCCTCTGCCGATGCACAATGTCACATTTAGGCGACACCACCTAACCCTTTTTAAAGTGTGACGTTATTAATGAATTACCCCATGATTTTAATTAATTGTACATATTTCAAAAATTTTCGATAAGATAACCTAATCAATTGCATGTTTAATTTCAATTAAAGAAATAACTTTTAAATTTTTAATGAAATTTAGTAATACTTTGCGGGACGTCCATAAAAAGCAAGAAAATTAAATTCTTTACAGAAATCAGTCGGCTGAGAGACAAGAAATCAGTGAGTCAAAACAGAAACTTTACTTTTTATTATTAGATGTGATTATTTTTTTTATTAAAGAAAACAGACGTCGTGACGACGTTTAAACGGACCACTGTTTGAATATAAAGAAGAAGTTCCGTATCTGAAACGTGATAAAACTATTTGTTAGATAACTTAAAAAGTTGTCCGTTTTCGCACAAACTAGTTTACCTAATAAGTTTTTAGAATTAACTATCAACATGGATAAATTCAAGTCTCTACATCTAATAAGAAATAATTCCTAGCGGAGGGACAACCTTGCGGTCGGACCGACGCAAGGACGAACAGAGCTAAACTATAAGCATTCCTCTTAGGACTACGGAATCCTAAAACAACGTTTTCAGTCGGCCATAAACTTTATGAAAAGTAAATTACAAATTCATGACGTAATAGGCTCTAGACACGGCATACCTCGTCTGTGGCGTTCTGGTAATCACGCAATAAGTCCTTCCTGGTAAGCAAGCCAGCCTTCACTCGTTCGGCACCGAGGGACCAACGAAGCTTGTCGCGTCTGCCCTGTAAAATTGATTCAAATTTTAATAACAAAATAAACGTATATATAAATATACAGCAGGTGAAGAATTCGAATGGAATATATTGGACGAGTATTAAAGGTAAGGTAAGGTAACGTTGAGAGGTACTATTTATTTTTGACGTTTTGAGTTGAAGTTATTTTGATCAGAGTTAATTAAACTTAAGTATTTATTTATTTAATTGATAGAATCAGGCGTCACTTTGCGGAAATCCATTACATGCATGAGAAACTAAACTACTTTGCTTTAATCCGCGAATGAATACGAGGGAAAATCGAGAAATTATTTCATTTAATTCTATAAATATTGTAATATCTATTTTATTAGATTGAATATCTTTAGTTTTTATAATACCTACGTCCATGGACATTTCCACGACCAGGAGGCTAGCAGATGCGTTGCCGGCCTTTAATGACGAGTTTTTGCCACCAGGAAGTGTCACAAACTGAACGAAACGCGACTACAATAATATCACTTGACGTGAGAGCATTGCCGCCACTTCACGCCGGTCTCATATGAGGAAGAGGTACTGGTACTCGGACGCGCCGGCCCAATTCGGCTACAAGCGTGGCGCTACCTCTAATTATGGGTACAAGTAAGAGAAGAGACTCACAGCACTTGGTGCGGCTGTATAGCGGCGAGGTGCGCGGGCGAAGGCGGCACGCCGGGCGGCGCGGGCGGCAGCAGCGTCTGCGCCAGGCCCTCGAAACGACCGCCCGCCTCGAACCCGTTCTGTAACACCACAGCACACGTGTGAAACGGATCACCACTGACATCGCACGCCTAATCATTAATTGTCCTAACTCAAAAAAGCTGATTTTTGGAAAATCTCTAAAAACGGTTTCTCATTTAAGACTTATTCCGCTAATACTAAACGCCTTAATGTAAGAAAATAATAGTTAACGATTTCTTTGTCTTTGTATAAAAAAACAAGCTTATTTTTGTTAAAGAGACAAGAGCTAAATGAAAATTATAACAACCTATCATAGATTGTAATATTTTGATTCATAATACAATCTTTAAGACACTTCCTTTCAGGGTACTGTACCAAGGAACAAAGGAACCCTTATCTCAGGAACGTGTTGAGATATAAAGTTGGAATTAATACCAAACACAACCAACCCTTTAAATCAGATGTCAGCAACCTTTTGACAGGCAAGGGCCGCATCATTAAGAAATTAGATATGAACAGGTCAAACTAGTAAAATAATTATTTCGAAATAGGTGGTCTAGATATGTATTCATGTAGTAGACATTTTAAATGATCTTAAAGACGCTAAATTTTAGTACATCACAACAAAACTTCGCGTTCGTGTAATGTAATTATTATCTATTTATAAGAATTAGATTAGTATTTAAAAAACCAGTCGCGGGCCATAAAGATCGGCATCGCACTTCTGCCCCCTACGTTTAGTGTACGCAATCAAAAGATTTGGCTATTTATGTCGCATTTCCCATATATTGTCAAAGGGAACCAAAATCTATGGGGTACTTCCCGTTGACCTAGAATCATGAAATTT
>JANCMC010001448.1:0-17745 GCA_024363005.1 Charaxes varanes
TCCAAGATATACGTAGGACTGGACGACCTCGCAGTTCGCAATCTGTGTGATTTCTAGCGAATTATTTTTGGCTCGATATAGAATAATAGAATGTAGTAAATAGTAAATGACTCAACGTTCCGACAGGACACTGTTTGCCGGGTCCGCTAGTAATCTATTAATATAAATAAAATTGAATTGTATGTTTTTAACGTCAAAATTAAATTATTTTAGTAATTGCATATCACTGCAGACGCGACACCAATGACAAAAATATGAATTAAGCTATTTTTACATACAATACGTATACCATACTTACACATACAATACTTATAGAGTTGTGGCCATCCAGCTCATTCAGGCCGTTACTGCAAATCCAATATAAGAGTTGACAGCATTGGCCACCTGTGCTTTGATCACTGCTGCCACTGCAGATATGGATTACCTTACCTTGATTTAGTAGTTCGTGAGCACAGGCGATAAAGCCAAAAGCTTCCGCTTGGAAATTTGATGAAAGACAGGTAAATAAAAAAATACTATTATTTATATACATTATCAAGATTACAAAGAAACCAACGTTATCTGTAGACGTTTGCAAATTACCAGTTTTTATCTCCCCTCCTCAAAGAGCTTTGGAAACCCTACCTACACAAAGCTGCACGAATTATTTGGCTGTGATATCATGTAGAGCTACACAGCGAGAGAGCTTCGCATTACAAAAAAAGATACAGGAAAAAAGGGATATATCCATGACCTACCTCTCTCAAATTGAATAACATAAAATAAAATCTGTAAAGAAAGGCTTTTAATGTTGTGTAAAATTCACCTTTGACCCGTTTTAAAAACCGTTTTTTTAAATGACTTAATTTTAAAGCGGTAAACAAAAACATGATTCAAAATTTATTACCAAAGGTCAACTTCATTAATGAATGAATTTTATCCCCAAGCACGTCCCGTAACAATTTCGACATATATATGTTAAGCAATGACACAATTAAGGGCAGATTACATACAATGTACAGTTTTATAGATGCGAATACCACACGTTCTGTTGTTTCAAAATGTTTTGTATCAAAATAAAACTGGAATTGTCCGTATAAAAGCATATAAGAGCTTGAGTTAGCAAACAGTTCCGTAACTACGTGGTCAACGAACCTAACTGAGTGGTGGCCTAGATTTGGTTGGAACCTAAGGAACCCTAAAAATAAAGAAAATCTATATTTTATATCTATATCTATACTTAATATGAAACGCTGAAAAGTTTGATTGCCATCAGTTGATGTGACGGCATTGCCGCCACTTCACGTCGATATTATGTGAGAAAGACGTACTGGTACCCGAACGCGCCGGCCCGATTCGGCTGTAGATCAAAAAAACTGCAAGCGTTGGGCTGCCTGTAATTTTTTTGGCGTGATAATTGGAAATCATAATCAATTGAACAATAAAACTGTAAAATCGTTATTGCAATACTTACATTCGAGTTTTTAATATTAGTTAAGAGAGATAACATATGATTTACAATTACGATATTCTTAAGCTTCCTTGTTGAACTATCTGAAGTTCATTACTAGAAAGGACATCTAAAGCCGCACTAGTGTGATCATACCAGATTTGGCTAGACAGTGTTAGTGATCCCTATAAAGAGCGCGCTCTTAAACCTACACCTGGGTCACACCTCCCGGGAACTGCTATGGTTCCTTCCTGTGCAACGCGATGGACCCGGAACCGGCACGGTGAATCCATGAAAAGCTAAGAAATTCGTCTCATCTATCTAATACTTGTAATAAAAAATTACAGATATTATATTATGTATTACGAGAATGTATAGGAAAATTTATCTTTGAGCAGACGCTACCATAAAAAAATAATATAAAATTAATGCGGATTCTTCAAAGAAAAATCCGTATTAAATTTATACGAAGTACATTTTACGTAGTAGACGAAAATTTGAGCGTTTTTGGATACTTTCACTGCATATTTTATTCAGAAGTCATTGAAAGAGATAAGATTGCTCCGTTTTATGAGGACATCAGAGAAAATAACATGTGACGATGGAATTTTCTGGGTGGTACTTTTCTGTACTTTCCCATGTTAGAAGAGACGGTTCTTATATTAGCCGTAGATGTGATACGTCAAATTTTTCAAAAGTATTTTGTTACGACAATTAACTTTTTGCCGCGAACAGTTTAGATTTTTTTCTTTTGTGTTACAGGGGGCAAACGAGCTACTGACGCTCATGGACATATGCACGACTAGGAGGTAAGTAGATGCGTTGCCGGCCCTTAATGACGAGTCTCACAAACCGAACGAAACGCGACAACAATACCATCACTCGATATGACAGCATTGCCGCCACTTCACACCGATCTTATTTAAGGAAGAGCTGCTGGTAGCTGGACACCACACAATTCGGCTACAAGCATCGCGCTACCTTTATTTTATGAATAATTATTTATATTTTTTTAATTATATTAATTTATTTAAATAGCTTAAAATAAAGAGTATGATATTCAATACAATTATATTAACATTTGAAATTATACATTCCGCACGCTATTTTATTCTCAAATAAAGCTTAAGTATATTAAGATATATGTAAATATATAAAAATCCATCGTTGTTAGTTAGTCTCGCTAAAATTCGAAATCGGCTGCACCGAGATAAATTTTGTTTAATTCACCGTATTTCAGGGAAAGTTTAAAAGCAAAGAATGAATGGAAAAATCAAAAGATTATTTAAAAAGTATTAAAAAATGCAGACTTAGTCGCTACTTCAGAATATATTATAATAAATCTATTATAATATATCCAATCGGATGACGTTGGTACTAGACCTTTTAGCAACTAGTTGTGTATTAATATACCATTTGACTTCGGTTTCGAACGTAAAAGTAAGTAAAACTATCGAGAATGTTCGTACTAGATCTTCTGATCCTCGTAACACAAAGTAATAATATTGTTCTCTTGCAGCTGAGTTGGCTGGCAAGATAAAATACAAACAAAATTTCCACCCGACAGAACCAGTCAATGAATATTTATAAACACTTTAACGATATTTAACTGACAATAAATGGATGTTGGCGTTTGTAGTAAAGACTAATCGTTCAATGGACTTCTCCACGCTTAAATCAATGATTTTTTTCAAATTTCGAAATTTCCTGTTATTGTTTAAATCTCCTTATTAGCTTGTATCGGGAGTAGGTGTGACAGTAGCCCAGCGGGGTGGACGTGTGAATTTAGTCCGTGTCCTTGCTGATTTAAAACCGACCCTTCCACAATTTTTAACCGACTCCAAAAAAGGAAGAGGTTACCAAATCGATTGTTTTTTTACCTCAGAATTTTCGACTGGGTGAAATGATGATTTTTTTTAAAGCTGGCGCTTCCCGTATGGTCAAACAATGCGGTCCAACTCTCACAAGCCAGTTTTTTTAAGAAAGTTTACTTTGAAGTTACAAACAAACGATTGTATTTATTCGTATAGATCGATTCGTTAACTACACAATTGCAACTCGATTGTGATATAATAAAAACAAAAACATTGTAACTTCGTGCGTAAGCAGACTGGCCTGCGTAGAAAAACAATTGCGCGTTGTTATACACGTCGCGTCGCTTTACAAATGTGACGTCATAGTCTATTAGCAAATTAAATTAATAAATGCAGACTGCACATTTTACGCGTAGTGACATTTATTTTTCTAGCGGACCCGGCAGACGTTGTCTGACTGGAATTTTGTATCGTTTGCTATTATTTTGGGTATTAACGCCTAATTTATCATTGCAGTGAGCATGACAAAAACGCATTATATCACTACATATTTACTTGGCTCTTAATTAAAAAAAATACACCAGACGTTAAAAGCATTTATTGAAATGAATGGTTGGATATCTTAAAAATTATTATAACGCACTTCTGGCGGATTTCTAAACAAAAGATATGAGATTTGGGGTTCTCATAGCCCAAGCCCTTATTTCCAAGTTATAACCAAAATTTAAGGTTTCGTATAGACCTGTTATTATGCCGGAGCCAGGCCTAGCTTCATTTGAATGATCATATAGTGTGGCCGGGGACTGTGTGTAGCTGCGCAAAGTTTTGTAAAACTTTGTAGTCTTCAAGGACATAAATGTACAAACAGTTTGAGCTATGTCTGGCTCCGGCATTAGAAAAGCTACTTTTTTAAGTGCCAAAGATCATAGAACACGTAAGTTTTCGTGGGTAACATTAAAATAAATATTCATATACAAACCTATTAACCAAATACAAAGGATGCCTATTCTAACTCTGGTCGTGTTGAACCACCTTTGATAATAGAGTCCGTGTAAGATGTAAATATAGCGGTCGACAGCGATGAGGCCCACACTAAATATTGATACCATGGTAGGACAAACCAGCATACCTGTTGGCGAATATTTACTTTTAATCCATTAATTAAGATGTCAAAACGATCAGACAAAGAATTAAACTTCGTTCGAAAGGCGTTCGTAGCTTACAAAAGATGTAGATATTACTAATTTACGGATGCAATTATTTTGTACGTACTTAATTAAGAATGATCTATACCCTATTCATTTCGTCTTGAGACAAAAGGTAAACAAACATACCAGTGTTTTCCAACCTTTTTAACATAATTTTAATCACACAATGAATATTTAGAACTCAATATTAAACTCAGATAGTATTATTTAACGAGCTGTATTGATTGTTTCACGAGGGATTGTAGTATAATCGTGATACAGATATATAATTAAAATATTCCATTAGTATACCTAATAGTTACATTCTATTACACTTTATAGTAAGTTAAGAGTCGGTTCTCTATAAATATTAAATAAATCTTTTATATGATTGATTGAAATGAAAATATTGTGTGTGTATACAGAAAGTGGTACTTTCAAAATTTGGTAACATATTATTATTAATAATAATAATAATAAGAACTTTATTCAAGGACACAATAAATTTGCATGCCAATGAAAAGGTCATGGACTCAGCTTATAGCTCCGCCATAACAACCACCTATAGAAATTCATCATAATGTTATCAATGATGGTAGCACTGCTAACGCAATATGTTACTAATGCCGTCGTGTTTGTCCTGGTGGTAATACTGATAGAAATTTAACACAGATTACAATGAACCCTTTATTGAAGTTAAGTCAATACATCTTCTTTTGTAATTTGAATTATGTATATTATACAAACTTACAATACGTAAAACGGACAGTAAACACGTTTTATATTCGTCGAGTCCGCTTTTAAAAATGTTTATTATCATGGTCGCATTATCGACATACATTTAACACAGATTACAATTAATCTTTTACAGATGATAAGTCAATACATTCTTCTTCTTCTTAGCCTTATCCCGGACTAGTCCCAGGGGCCGCTTAGATTGCAGAGGATGTGGCTGTGGGGCGAGTTAAGACGACCGAATACCGTCTGACGTCATCCACGGAATCCCCGTTTCTCTACAATTTTACGACTATTAGTACTCAACGACATCCACCGGGACCCATTGCTTTAAGAATAAGAATAAGAAAATTTTTATTAAGTAACAAAGCACTGCATATGTATAAGACACTGTACACACATATGTAAAATAATGAATTTCCACACTTATAGAATAAACATCCACACTTATAATTTATTACAGAATATTCAAGATGTTATTCAGTGCAACATACCTAAAAGGAAACCTACTCAGTAAACTTTACGTGCTGATATACGGAGAAGGTCGTATATTTGAAAACCACCTATCAGCCGGTCGCGGTATAATAGCTGCCATTACAACCACCAATAGAAATTCATCACACTGTTATCAATGATGGTAGCACTGCTATCGCGATATGTTACCAAGACCGTCGCCATGGTGGCAAAATTGATAGAAATTGAACACAGAATACAATGAACCCTTTATTGAAGTTAAGTCAATACATCTTCTTTTGTAATTTGAATTATGTATCTTCTTTTGTAATTTAAATATACACCTATCAGCCGGTCGCGGTAAGAGCTACTTAACCAAGCGATCGATTCAAATGCTAACCACTGATTAAGCTACGAACTCCTCTACATTTATAATTAACATTATATTATTACAAATTCTAATTATATTCGAGCAAAGCTGATCTCTTACTTGTTAGTACTCGTCGGTTGACTTTTTCTATTGGCTCACTAACCAAGGGTGGGGTATGCCAAGCGTGAAGGCTTAACAAATCAACCGAGTGTAAAAAAACAACTAGAAAAAATACAAGTGAATTCTTTAACACATTCATAATGCTTGATAGAATGGGCGGTGGTTTTGCGGAAATACGTGATAGGCTGGGGAAATTGAATTATTTAAATTTATATGCGAAGTCATTTAATTCCCTGCTCATATTTTAGTAAAAAAAGAAATGTATTTTTATAATATATTGGTGTTTAAAAAAGATCAGTTTCATATGGAGGGCTAATAAATAGTATTAAATCTTTTAAACAACAAATTTTGTACTTTATTTATCTATACCCAGAAACCCGAAAATGCGCATTTTAAGCCGGACTCTGCTGTGCACTCCTAACACAAGCGTTTACAAAGCTTCAACTAGAATGGTACGAAAGTACTAACCATACCTCGAGGTATATATCTTAAATCAAAGTTTAAAGCTAAATTTGAAAGCATGCTGTAATCAAAAGTCAAGTTAACCACGAAGGGCAATGCTGTCATTAAAGAAAGGTCAAGCGTGAAGTAAAGCCGATTAATTTAACAAATGACTTGTCGTGGTAAAGGGAGTCTGAGCAATTGCCTCTACGGTATCTGCCGATTATTCTCGAGGGAGATTGTTTCATTGCTAAATGCTGGAACTAATATTTAATTTTAACTTAACTCGTGATATAATAAACTCGTGAAGGCGAAGAATTTGTTGGTGTAAACACGATTAAACATTATTGTTATCATGAGCGGCAAAGGGCATTCCATCTTTTATCATCTATAACATTCTCATGAGCTTAAATCCGGTCTTAAGCTATAACCATCCAGTTGCTGCCAGCACACTTACGCAAATTATTTAAATAGGCTATTATCGACACTATAGAATAATTTTCTTGTTATAAAGGGGCAAACATGCAGGATGTTCACCAAAGTGACTACCGACGCCCACGCACAATTGTGTATGCATTGCCGGCATATAAAGAGGGGTTCACACCACCGGGATTTTTCAGAAACGGAACGATAATACGAATAACTGATGCCTTATCTTTGTGGAGTCCGCCACTTTTTTTAATATATATATATGGTTATCATATATATATATGGTATCATATATATATATATATATATGGTCATAGACCATAGCGTTGTATCTAAATATAGACTCCTTTCTATTTAATGGTCCCTGCTCATAACGAAAGCGTTCGAAAGAAGGTGGTTAGCACCTGTTCGGTGATCTCATGGTGATCAGTGAAAGTGATCGTTTGGGTATGCGGTGTGACGTAACCGCGGTCCAAACACCGATGGTGTAATTTCGGCCAGAATCTAGTTTGCGTTCATTAAGCTGGTGGATATTTAAATCTAGAAGTTAATCTCGATTTGTTCGTAATACCAGGATTACTTTGTGTTAAATTTATTACTCTTTTCTTAAGAAACCTTTAAAGTAAAAATGTTAGTACAGTGACAATTATATTTAATTCAAAAAATATAGTGTGTTCATATAAGGACTACTTTTAATGTGTCTAATATTCTCGTGTCCTTTCCAAGTAAGTGTTAAGCTTGTGTTGTACTGTACAATACCAATTTTAGCCAACCATTCCTATAATTGAACATACATACTATGAAAATAAATATGAGGAGCAATTGTATATTTAAAGTATTCCTCGTTCACATTACGATGATAAAGAAGAATAGAAGTCATATTAATACTAGCTTTATTTGGAATTGCAGGGGTTTTCGACCACAAATATAAGCAAGCTGAATCAGTCCTTGTCAAGATAAACTGGGTTTACTCAGCGAAAAATAATTAACTGTTATTTGCGAAATAAGCTGGTTACCACGAGCACGGAGCGTGTCATTCGATTTTGAGTGCCCGAAATAAGAAAGCATGAAATACCAACTAGTAAAAGGAAACCTTCCTAAATCAATTATGTTGCTGAAATATCCCCAGTAAGACTTTAGAAAGACTTTCATTCTTCATCACAACTGATTGGTACTGGACCGAATTTTAATCTTTGTTTTCTAACAAATAAAAATCTTCCTAGATTGCCACATATTTTGGACGGAGCACTAGCAACGCAAACTCCATCTTTACAAACCATATTACCAGGAGAAATACAATGTTAATGTAATTCATGATTTTGAAATGATTTGTTGATGGAAGATGAAAAAAAAATGGGACATTAATTTAGGAAACATAGACGGACCCGTTTATTATTTATTTTATCTATACACAATAATAGCTCATAAGACCGCGTCATTTTCATAAGCACGAGTTAATCTTAAATTACGTCAAACATCGAGAAGTTCACTGCCAGCGACTTGATGCACAGCTTACGTAACAGAAAGGTCATTGCACTTGATTTATTGTGTACAACTTGACAGAATCTCTTAAAGTATTTAAATAACCTTTGTAGAGCCTATCTCACGATGACGCTCCGTTTCGGAGCGAAATATTCATTCAGTGCATGACAGAAATTTTTAACATTGAACTTATGTGCTTTAGTGTTCATTAAAAGAGCGATGAAATGATCGCGAGACAGGTTTTGAAGAAGGTATAATTAGTGATAACGATTAAAGTTGACTAACTGACATCAGTGATGAAGTTCTTATCTGTATAAATAAATTTGAAGGGTCTGTTCATGAGGTCGCAATTATTTTATAGTTACTATATGCATATGACTTTATATGCGAGACCTACAGCTCCTTTTCTTGTCCCTAGTTCTATTCCGGTTAA
Source organism: Charaxes varanes (assembly GCA_024363005.1). Classification (NCBI taxonomy): domain Eukaryota; kingdom Metazoa; phylum Arthropoda; class Insecta; order Lepidoptera; family Nymphalidae; genus Charaxes; species Charaxes varanes. Next base: position 8,894 of record JANCMC010001448.1, read on the forward strand.
GTCCCAGGGTCCGCTTAGAATGCAGAGGATGTGATTGTGCAGCGAGTTAAGATGACCGATTGCTATCTGACTTCATCGTCGGACGTCGGAACCTCACGATCTCTACAACCTCTTAATCGGGTCCCAATGTTTTACGTGACTTGTGAAACACGGAGAAGGCCGGATATCAAATATAAAACAAGTGCTAGCATGGGTCACCCATCTATCACCCGGTCGCAGCAAGAGGTATTTAACCTAGCGATCGACTTAAATGCCAACAAATGATTAGGCCACAACCTCCTCCTACGATACGATACTTACAGAAAAGACCCAAATTAAAACATTTTGTATCTCTTCGTTTGGGGTAATCTCTAAAACGGCTGTTCAGATTTACTGTTAGATAACTGCTTTAACAAGGAATACTATACAGTGCATAGAAATAGACATTTGTACTGAGCTCCGTACAAAAAACCCCTCAAAATTTAAGAAAGTCGCCGATTTCAGGCGGCTGAAATCGCGGTAATCAGCTAATCTCAAATAAGAAGTCTATTGAGCCGTATAGAGGCCCTGGCACGAGCATTTCGAGCCGTTTGAATTCCAAGATTCGACTGTATTTAGAAAGAAAATATTCGTGCTGGGCCCACAGGAGGCAAGTCTTTATCAACAATAATGCTAATGCAACCCGCGTCGATACTACGGAGGGTCCGATATGCGCCCAACACTAATAGTTTCAAAGTCGAATCTGCGACTCGAAATGTTCGTGCTAGGACCCTAGATGAAGATTCAACTATATTGGGTTTACGAGTAAATAAGGTCGCCGCTAATGTGTCACGTATATGATGATGAACATAAACAATGTGCTCACAACAGTGCGCGCCGATGTGGCCGGCGACAACGGGAATTAGAATGCAATACAATTCACCTTACGTCACTTTAACACTTGTAATAGACGCAACTTGGGCTGAATGCTGATGGCCAACACCTATATTTGAATGGTGTTACTAGTTAAATGTATAGTTACTGTTAAGAATACACGAGGTACCTACTTTTAGGTCTGCCTAAGCAAGCTTGTGTTAGGAATGACCACGATGATGTTGAAGGTCAGCCGTCCTTCTATCATAGACTTATGGATATTAAATACAGTGGTATTTAAGTGAACATTTTGTTAACTGTTAATCAAAGACAGCCGTTAAATCATTGGTTGGATGTTGTCAAGATCGGGCAAAGTGTAGAATAGGATAAATGAATTCCGCAGAGTGTTTTACGCTATAAGGAGCAAAAAGATATGATAAATTTTAAAACATGACGCTCGTATATCTTTGCTTTTCTCATACCGGAGCCAGTATTAGCTTTATTTGAATGATCATTTTAATGATCATGTAGTGCGGCTGGGGACTTTGTGTAGCTGCGCAAAGTTTTGTATAAATTTGAAGTCTTCAAAGACAAAAATGTATAAACACTTTGAGCCATGTCTGGCACTGGCATTAGAATAAGTATGAAAGTCCGATAATAAACTTTTCTTACATGTTCGGTATTTGTTACCAAAAACTACATAACTGGTTACAAAACACAGTGCAACCTTGAATGCGGTACAAATCCTCGATCCACTAAACTCTACCGCTGACCATACGCAATCACTGTCGTAACAGCAATTAAAGTTTTTCGCCTTACATCATCTTCAGAGACAACTATCACGTACGATGTAGAATCACCATGGAGGAAAAGGTCGAATATTTAATTTGTAAGAACCCTGACATGGAAATTGTCTATCAGAACTCGTAGTTTCTATAAACCATCTGATCTCTAGCTAACCAGAAAATATTTAAGTAGAGAGATAAGAGTAGATCCAGCAGACGTCGTCTTGCCCGACTTACGGTCACACGAAAGGTCCACCAGTAACGCCATCTATTCTTTTAAATTTTCCTGTCTCTCATTTTTCTTAATCCTTTTAAAAAGGTATAAAGCGAAATATGCCCATCCATTTTTGAGTTGTAACGAGAAGCATATCTAATATAGATTATAAATCAACAGAAGCGCCAGTTATTAGGTCCAATTGTCATTCCAAAGCATCTACGAACCTTTTGGGATATACACGCAAAATTTCATTCAAGTAGGTCCAGCGGTTTAGCGGTTTAGTTTCACCTTACTAGGTGACAAAAACATGTACAGTCGATTTATAATACATAAAGATAGCAACAAGTATTGACCTGTTGCTTATCACAAATGTCATATCTGTTTTTATTAGTGTAAGGTCAACGACCTTGCCGATTACCAGTGACCGTCTGAAAGGCCGGTGAAAGTGACCACGTCGCCGCCGCGCCGCGGGTTTGCCTGCGTTGCGAAATATAGAGAAAGTGGGGAAATTCATTTATTTCTTTATATTATTTACGAATTTTTGAAGTTGGTGAATTATGATGGACCACACCCACGGAGATTCAAGTTATCAGAGATGTGGTAATGATGAATGAAAAAAATGGGAAGAAAGTGATTGTTTAAGGCATGTTAAGAATATTTTGAGATACCTCTATATTATTTTCGTTAACCCTCAAGTCAAGTTTTCAAAGTTAAGTGTGGGCCATAATTTATTCTATCAGAATAATCCTTTTTATCAGGCACTTTATTTTTAAAAAAAAGGTATTTCCTTTATATTTGGAATGTCCTAATTAAAAACAAAATAATGATTCGTTTCGAAAATAAGAGGTTACAGATGTTGCCAACCTCATCCCATTCTTGAGCGCGCAATGTATCGTGAACATTGGGAAGCAATCATCAACACAGTGTTGACGCGCAAAGCAAGTCAACGAACCGCACCGCGCTACCCCTGTTACGTACTTTTAAGTTTTATTAACATTGCGGTTTGATGTAAAAATATCGAAGAAATTTGTTTCTGATTTAAAATCGCATTGAGAAGAGATTTTAATAATATTGTACAGTATTCGGATAAAATATTATAAAAAAATTGTATATTTCAAGAAAAAGCCTACGTAAACTTTCACCACTGGGCAGTCTAGAATAACGTACTGAACCCATGGGTGTGTATTCGGTACAATATCTTTTACACCCTGTATATGATTTGGTCTAGTATCAGGATCCGCTTAAACTGCATTGAATGTGGATATGGGACAAGTTAAGATGCCATAATCTCCATAATCTCACAACTAATATCAGTCAGTGACATAGATCGCGACCCAATGTTTTAAGTGCCTTCCGAAACACGGAAGAGGTTGAATATTATTCACCCATCTATCACGCGGTCTCAGTAAGAACTGCTTAACCTAGCAATTGACTCAATTGCCGAGGAATGATTTGGCTATAAGCTTCTCTCATATGAATCTCGTTGAAATAAACTACAATAATATTAAAACTGATAAAAGTTGTATTTCATTTTTATTAATTTATTTATTTGAGCACCAACTGCTTACAATACAGGTTGAATACAAAACTGATTTATGCTAAATTATAACTTATGCTGCATTGCAGACCCGCTGACTGATTGCCACAACAACCTAAGTGACACAAAGTCTGACATGATTCAAATATAAAAGTAAATTGTTGTATAAAATGCATATAAGATAATTTGTAATCTAAGTCTCAAACATGTATGTATCTTCACATAGTTTAAAACAAAGTCAATTTCTGGTTGTTTACAATTCAATCTTTTAAACTTCACAACCAATTTTAACCCAGTTTTCATCAATAAACAGTGTATCAATGAAGATAGTCAGGTAATTTTATCACGGGTGAACCATTGCGCTAAACGCCAATGCAGCACCCAATGCCCTTCCAGGTAACCATGGGCCCCCATTCAAACGTGGCACTAATATAAAGCTGACGAGTTTGTTTGTTTACTTGAACGGGCTAATCTCAGGAACTACTGGTCCGATTTGAAAAATTCTTTTACGATTAATATCACAAAGTGACATTAATCGGGTCCCACTGTTTTACGTGTCTTCCGAAACACGGAGGAGGTCGGACATCAAAGACAAACCTATGTTAGAATGATTCACCTGTCTATCACCTGGTCCGTCGCAGCAGGAGCTACTTAACCTAGCGTTCGACTCGAACGCTGACCACTGATTAGGCCACGACTTCCACATATGTGAATGTACGTATGTATGTATGTTTTTACGTATGTACGTGTTTATGTATTTAGGTATGTATTTAATTAAAGTTACGAATAGAAAAAGTCAAAGCTACGGATGCAATGTAATGAGCTGGAACATGTTGCAAAGTGAGCGAGTTTCCAATTAATTATACATTCATGTATTCGCTCAGCAGCGCACATTCGTGTTTTCACAATAGGACAGAGAAAGGATTCAAAGCTTAACTCGTTGACGCTCTGTACTGAAAACAGACATTTCAAACGAAACGCCATTCTTTGACAATGAAAGCTGTTTGTAATTGACGTGGGTTAATGAGTTTTTTTTAGTCAAATCTAATAAACATCGCCAAAAGAAGATAAATAGTGTAATCTTACTATTGCTCGGTTACTCGTACGTCTACGGAAAAAAAAGTGAAAACCTAATTTATCCCAAAAATAACTTTTAAATATTTCAAGTACGAAATATCAATAGATTGGAAGCCGACGACACAAGTAATAAGAGTTAAACACGTATCTAAAAACTGTGCAGTTAAGTCGTTGTGAAAAAACTGTGCAGTTAAATCGTTGCGAAAAAACAGTGCAGAGAGCCAAGCACGAACATTCTCGATAGTTCCACTTACTTTTACGTTCGAAAATAAACGTCAAATGAAGGTTCGTGCTTCCATCTTTCACGACTTACATGGCCGTAATGTCGAGGATTCGATACATGCGAGTGATTTCCTTCGTGCCAGCAATATTTTGCAACGCAGGTGTGTAAAACGGTCGCATTAATGCTTCCTTTGAAATTCGATTTCAAACATAAAAGATAGCAAAACTATCGAGGATGTTCAAACTAGGCCCTCAGTTAAATAGATAATGAGTGTCATACAAACATCGCTATAAACGCACAGTTTTCGTAACGATTCATCGATACGTGTGTAGCGGGCATAGCGATGAATATGAGATTTGAATCATACACAGAAATACACTCGGGACAAAAACAACGTACCTTTTAGTACACTTGATTATACATTCATATATTCGCTCAGTCTCTCATTCTTATACATAAATGTTTTTTTTAGAAATATATAAATACATACATATGGATAATACACCCAGACTCGAGGTGCGAATCGAACCCACTGCCCACTGCGCCAACGGGCCAGCCGTTATTCATTAGACATAACTCTTCTTAATCAATGTCAATAAATATCTAATAAAAATACTGTTACTAAAATATATCAAACATTATTAACGCAAAATATTGCCATAACGAGATCATATGGCCCATACTGTCACAAAGTTATAAGATCTCTTTTAGAGCCACGCCTTTAACTTTACGCGCCCTTACTCTACACTTCTTAACTTTACTGACTCTACACTCTAGTCAAAATATGTCGCTTGGCCAAATTAATTCACTGATTATTACTTTTCAATTATAACATAGATCTTATAATAACAAAACAGCCACAAACTATTTTATAAATAAACAGTGTATATACCGTCAATTTTTAAAACCGTGTATACACTTTTCTAGCAGGCTTACATTTAGCATTAAAATTATTTAAGTGAAAAAAGCTCGTTACATTAAAAACACATCACGCGAAGACCTATAGGTTTGCATCTGCATGGGAAACATCCAGTTATATAACAAGCATTTATGTATTTTCGTAAAAATGCTATAAACATTTCAGTTGACATCCATCACAGTAGAAAAACAACCCTACGTATGTGACGCAAAATCGATTTTACGTTTTCGTCAATTATTTTAAGGTTCTGTTACACTGAATGCAAAATCTTGTACTTCGATCGATGTACTTCCCCAATTTGAATTATGTTATCGGATTCATAACTACAAAGGCTGTTATTTTGTGGGATATGTGTTTAATATAACATATGTTCTTTCAAGCTGAATTACGGAAAGAAACCGTATTGTTTATAGTGTGACATTATATGTCACACTATATTTGGTCATTTAAAAAAATCGGTTGGTTTCTTCTAGTCTGGAAGTTGGGCACAGTCTGGAAGTTAGGTAGGTCTACATCTTTTTCTCATATATTATATATTTCTTTTAAATGGCGCGCTTTTGAAGAGGCACAAGCCTCTCTAAATATAGATCTAGCAGTGGAAGTAAAACGGCTGATATGATGAAAACATGTCCTTTTTTTCTTACATCTGATTAGGAAATAAATTTAGAAACCGCTTTAGACAAAGTAACACAATCATATGTAATTTCATCATGTGCAAACCTCTTTACGTAAGAGGATTTTACATCCCATGCGATGGGCTATTAATTTGTTTGAGATGTACCTTACATGGTGAGATAAGCCAACTCTGTTTAACTTCAACATGTTTGTCCATACGTGAGATTTAATTTACCATCCCAGATTTACGAATACCGACTTCAAACATATAAGTAGATGTCTAGGGCATCGTATTTACGTAATAATTATTTTTTGGTTTTTAGTACTTTGTTGTTTTTTTTTTCATTTTATTAAAAAATAATTTATTATAGGTTATGTTAAGAGTGATGACGATAGCCGGGATCGAGGTTCGGGATTTGAACTTTAAGAATATAGCTTAGGCTATTCACAAGGATAAATATGGGAACAGTAGAACGTTGAGGCTTCTAAAATTGGTTCCGAGTGACATTATAAATGACAAATTGACAATGTTGATTTTTTGGGAAAACGGACAGCATTACCCGCAGCCACAGATGCGTCGGGGGCATTTAAGGAATGGATAACTGATCATTACCATTGTGACAGATCCTAGTCATGTATTGTAACATAACAACAATGTAAGTCTGGTTGTTTAGGGGCTCTAACGTGATAGCAGTTTATGCCAAAATATAAAAGGCAACTGTAGCTTATTGTAATATTATAATATACAGTCTAACTTTTATACAAATCATATAGGACTTTACATAGCTTATATAAAGGTAAACCCACAACTGTGAAATAATCCCCATCTACCCTCTCCACAAATGTACCGCCTACACCTTGAATTCCATACCCTCCAGCTTTGTCCCTGGAACATATTTTATATCCATATTAATACAAGACCACCTATTTTTTGGAATTGAATTTAAACTAAAATACAAAATTTAAAAAAAAAACATTTTTTTTTTATATATAACAAGGAGCAAACGAGCAGCTGTCACTCACCTAAGTAACTACCGACGCCCATGGACAACTGCAACACCGGAGGGCTCGCAGATGCGTTGCCGGCCTTTGAGAAATGTGTATGCTCTTTTATTGAAGGTCCCTAAGTTGTATCCGTTCGTAAATACCAAAGCTGGCAACTGATTCTACAGGGGAATTGTGCGAGGTAAAAAGTTTCTAAAGAATCGCACGGTTGTAGAGTTTAGGACATTGAGGTGATGATGAGGGTGGAATTGATTGGATATGTCTTGTGGCGGAATACAGCTGCCGATAATCATATCATAAAGAATAATATAATTTACAATGCGTGATAATTATGACGATAATATAGATATAGTAATTGTTATGAATGAATTAACTTTTATGGTGATGCTTACGGCGAACTTTCTTTATTTTAGCTATATTATATAAACTACTGTAACAATGACAGGTTTCTTCTGTTTCTATTAAGTAAACTCGTAATTTATGTGATGAAATTGGATGTAAAAAAATCGATTATAAAAATGTTTTTTCCTCCTAAATCAAAATTCTTAACATTTTCGTATTAAATTACCCAGAACAGAAACAAAACTTACAAAATTTATGGTACTCTGTTAATAGTTTAATTTTTGTTGATATGTATGCCAGTACGTTATGTACTGGCATACATAGCGACTCATTTTTATTTACGACTATAAATTGAGATGTAAGCTATCCTATCTTTCAAGCTGGATCAAACTGCACACGGTGTGCAAATTTGATTAAAATCGGTTAAGTAGGTTAGGAGTCCATCGCGGACAAACAGCGTGACCCTTAATTTATATATATTATACATAAGATAGATTATTAACCTTTCTTTTTTTTTTGTCAGATGTTTAAATTGGTTATTGTGCTGAGTGTGCTGGTACTTGCCCCTCGATTAACTAGGAGCGCCGTTCTATCGACACAGGAACCAAGAGCTTCTTCCTCCAGCTTCAACAAATCAGGTAGTGCATATGTTGCTAAATAGTACTTGCTTTGAATGAGTAATGACACCTATTAAGTTATTAGTTAAGTGGCACTTAATGTTTGTTAAGTGTGAACCAAATGTAAAAGGTTAGCTGTGATCGCTTGGGTTACCCCACTCTGTATTCTGTCAATTATAAATAAGAACGTTTTCTTATCATCACACATATTCACACATTCTTCATCCTACATCCCGTAATCTGCAGTATATACTCCGCGCTCAGCATCCATTATTCTTTAAACCGCATCTTCATTGCGATTCCGTGAGGTTTAGCCAGCGCCCACGACGTAAGCGCACAAGATACGTTTTTTACGACATCTCGTTACAAATCATTGGAATTCTCGGCTATTATTTATAACATAAATGTATTATAGATATAAATCTTCTCCTTGAATCGCTCTATGTGTTGCTGAAAACCGCTTTAAAATCCGTTGTGTAGTTTAAAAGATCTGCGCGTTCAACGCTGGGAAGCGACTTCAATTTATTAGGGTTCGGTAGTACTACAAGGAACCCTTATAATTTCGCTCTGTCCGTCCGTCCGTCTGTTTGCCCGTAAGTTGGTCCCCCCCTCCCCTAGCATTTCCAAAATATTAGACGTAGAGACTTGAAATTTTCCATGTTGATAGAACATGCTAAAAACTCA